>JAPMIB010000193.1:0-82568 GCA_034770305.1 Trichogramma dendrolimi
TTACTAAAATAATAGATTATTTGAAAATTGTTTTTGAATAATTTTATTGTTATATAAAAATGTTTGTCGCACAGTTGTAACAATAAATAAAAAAATTGGATGTGATCATCCATGTGTGCTTGCGTTGAATTTAAAAAAACACCCTTAAAAACCACACAGCGTTGCCACATCTACGCAATACGCAAGTCGGAGCCTAGCATTCCATTGCAGGTTCAACCTGTTAGTAGTGAACTACCTTAAAGAAAATTCATGAATTACAAGTAATTTTCACGCGAATGATATTAGTAGTAGTTATAGTATTACGTACCTCTTCTGCGTGTTTCAATTTCAAAGTATTCAAAACAAAAGATTTAGTTAAATGGTCTTGGTAAACCATAATCCACTTGAATTCAACGACGCTCTGTAATTGGAAGTCTATCGGATCAACTTGACATCTGCTGTTCATTTTGTCGGTGGTGTGCCTTTTCAATTATATCGTACATATCTGCGAGGGTAACGTAATATTTCAATCCCGCGTCACCTTTGCACTTGGCGATGAGTTTATTGGAACCATCTACTTCAATTACGTCGAATCTTTGGAGACACCTATGTTGTTTTGCTGTCTTCTGTGATAGTACTTTAGCCCGCATAACATCTTAAATAATCTCGTTATTATATTTCTCTTCATTCATATCCTTATATTTTCTTCCTTCAATCGCTTTTTTTTAAAACTCCTCTCTCCAGTTGCACGGAATTGAACCGCTACTTTCACTATTTTCAACCATTTTTTCGATTTTCGAACAATATCGAACGAAATATAAGACGTGAATGAACCCATTTCGTCCGTCCCGTACTATGTCAGCCTATAATTAGCCTCATTATTTACAAAAAAAGTCCAGTTTTTGTATTATTGACCTAACGGGACAAGAAAGGGTGACAATATAAGTTATATTTCTGTTTCTCAAAAATGCCTGAAATGGATTAGGCAATACGGGTTTGGCTTAGGCATTTCGGGTTTTGCTAAAAAATTAGGCAATCCTTTAACTTTGCCAGGCTTTGCAGGTTTATTCTAAAATCATAGGCAGTTCGATATTGCCTAGGCATTTCAGAGTTTGCCTGAATTTGGGGTAAGCCGGCATATATATTAAGCCTAGAATATTGTGTGCGACCTCACCCAAAAAAAAACGCTGGCTCACCCTTTTAGGGTTATTCATTCAAAGTTTACTGTAGTTTATAGAAGCTGGTAAATATTTTTTGCAAAAACTATTTTTTTTAAGGAGTAAGAAAAAAAACAAGGCAACCTACCTTAATTTTGATCAAACATATGTGTCACCGCTTACAATTCATGTTAATCAATTTTTTTGTTAATATAAATCATAGTTAATCTAATAAAAGGTACATTTTTTTCAGTTAAACAGCGTATTAAAAATTCAGTTGACATGGTTATAAGAAGGCAATACAATACGCATTTAAGAAGCGTTATGTGGATATCCGTATTTATTTTAATACTCTGTTTTATAATAATAATTTTAACGTGGATGACAAATTATATCGATGGATTAATTACTAGTGAATTGCAGTTAAGAAATGGATCGTTAACATTTCTATGGTGGAAAACTCCTCTAGTAAAAGCTTTATATCGTATTTATATTTTCAACTATACAAATTTCCAATCTAGTGAAATCAATTTTGAAAATAAGCTAAAAGTTCAAGAAGTTGGACCGTTTATATATAAAGAAAATCTTACAAGAGTAAATTTACAAATGAATACTGATGGAACTATAACATATCAGGAAAATCGAGTTTACGATGAGATGAGACATAATAATGTATCATATGATTTAATGTTGAATGTTCCAAATATTCCCGTTTTGACAGCAATATCCTTAGTACGAGAAATGAGTTTTTTGGTTCAGGTATCATTAACAGCTATACTATCTACTATCAGAGCAAAATCTTTCATTTCAATTTCAGCAAAAGAATTTCTTTGGGGTTATGATGATGAATTATTTGATTTTGCCCGTCATTTCATGGCGTGGAACCAAAATGCGCCATTGTCCAAAAAATTTGGATTATTAGCTCCGGTGAGTAAGATAAAAAAAGTTAATAGAATAAATGTGCTAGTTACCAGACACTATCCAGTTTTTGGATAATTTTAAATTCAAGATAAAAAACCTTAATATTAATTATAATATGCCAAATTTGTTTTAAACGTTATTAGAGCATTATATAAATGCATTAAGGCCAAATAATTGTATATATTTCTGACTTTTGAAACCTAAATTTTATTTCCTAAAAAGGCGTCATAATTTTAAAAACGAGAATAATCTATTTTTAATACAATAAATGTAGAGAAGTATCAGTTGATCACAAAGGATTGAACTATGGATGTAAACCGCATTTTTAACATTAAATATTTAAACGCTTGCGTGTCCAGTTTCTGGTCCCTTAAAAATAGATTTTTCTTATTTTCAGACAGATAATGCTCATGAATACTACAATTACTTATGTTTATAGGGATTTTCTTTTCCAAAGAAATGTTAAATAATTTTTTGGTAAAATTTTGTTTTAAATTTATTTATTTAATTCATTTCTTTTCAAAAAAAAAATCATTACATGCATTAGATATACACACATACATCACAAATGACCTATAGATCAGAGGTTGGACCTATAAACTATTTTCAAACATATCCCTCAGTGAGAACCCTGTCAGTGAGAGACAAGCCCGTTGGGAAGCGAGCCGAATATTAGTCGAATATTCGCCGATAATCTGCCATGCCAATTCTGCCACGCTTATGTATGAGCAAGTGCGTGTGTGTGACTCTTCTTTCGCAAGTTTTCAGGTAGCTGATAAGCAGTGGCTCATCGGAGCGATTAGCACGCAAAGCGAAAACTACGGCCCAGCATCAAAACGTGCGAGAAGAGCAGAGAGAAAGCCCGGCAGACAACGGGCGAATTCCTTTCGTAGCGACGCAATGATGGGAAGATTAGAATGCGCTGTGAAGAAAGAAAGGCCATGCGAAAAAGCTAGTGTTTTGTGAAGTTTAATTGTGTTATTGAAGTCGTTGTAGTGGCGCGAGCGAACAAGTGCCCACGTTGGGCAGGCGTGGAATCGCGTGCCCAAACCAAATTGGAGCTCAGGTGGGCCAGACATATCGAGACAAAAGTCACCCTTGCAGGCAGTCATTTTTGTGGCGCCTTCAACCTCGCAAAACCAGACACGTCGCTCTCGATGCTGCTTGGGCCTCCCTCCAAGCGGCAACGATTGGTAGTGGCGTGAACTGCGCGCGTCGATCGGCCGAGAGTGCGAGAAATTGATTAAGCTTGTCCCTCGTCGCCGAATACTGAACCTGACACACCACACGTGTGGCGACTTCAGCGCTCGAAGAAGTCTACGTATATTTTTGCTGTTCAACCATTGTTAATTAGTTTAAGTATTGTTGGAATAAAGATTTAAGTTTACTCGGCCGCCTCTAATCTTTTCACACCCGGAGCTTCCATATACGGGCGGAGAGATCCTTACTCAATCCGTAAATTTTTGCTTTTCTGTAAATTTGAATTTGTGCTCGTGACTCAACGCGCGAATTATAATTCCACGTTACAACATAAAATTTCAAAGAGATTCATGTTACTAAAAAAAATTACAGCCTATCGAAATCTTGAAAAAACGCTCTTTTTCATAATGTTGATATCTTCAAACAGCTGTATCTCCGTCGTTATCGAACAAAAATACGTAAAAACGGCTATTTTTAAACCTCTGTCAGGCCCAAAATGGGTCCTCATGGCCCCTAGAGAACTAAAATTTTACCTGAAGGCTATTTTCACATACCCAAATATCATACTAAATTTTGGGGCAGATCCGAGAACCCCTCCGCACAAAAGTGGTACATACATAAAAAAACTGTGAGTGTATGTAAAATACTTCAATTTTTTTCGAGTTAGCTGGTCTTTTATCTTGTAAAAGGCGGTCATCGTCTTCGACAATTCATCATCTCTTTTTTTCTTAAAGGTGAATTGTTCCTTTAGATCGGGTGAATCTTTAATTATTTGTTTCACCATGGCCAATGTGGTTTTCGTTGCGGGAATCGGAAGTGGCCACGAAGTGAATAATTTCCGTTTTGTGGTGGGTTCATCACTTCTTTCGGTGTGTTATTGGATTCTTTATCCGTACCGTCCGTATTATTGTTTGCAAGAGCATCATACTTGTTTGATGATTTATTTGCAGGTTTATACGCTACTGGTGGGCTCGTGTTGATTTTTTTGGTACACGCCAGATCTCGTCCCTTTTGTGGTCGGACTCAGCTTCGTTATTGCTTGAATTTTCGTTACTTTGGAATCTTGTTTTGCAGTGGCTGAGCTAGGTTTATTTATCTTATCATTTTTTGCGGAGCCTGCTTGAAGAGCTTATTCATATCATACAGATTCTTTGTTGTTGATCTCCCTGTGGATGGTGTGTAAAAGGGCTCCGATGCTTCATAAAATTGGGTAGACATTTTTGGGACTTGGGTGGTTTCCCAGCGATGTTGATCCATGGGTTTTCGGGGCGGTTTTTGAAGCTTCTTGAGCTCACGAGAAACCGTTATTTCAGTAAGACTATGTATACAAACTTTCGCTTAACACATGAATTGACGATAGTTTCAGAAACGACAACATATTCTGACAACTCTCGGTTCGACTGTCAACGCGCGAATCGGCAAGCTGCAGCCCGTTAAAGGGAAATGTATCCTTAAAATAATGTCAAGTTGGAGCGGTTAAATAAGTCACAAGGAGATTTTTATTTAATAAAAAAGTAAATAGGGTTTATTTACAACGTCAGTCCCACAATGGTGACGCCTTATTTCAACTAAATAATACAATTAACAAAGATTATGTGCATAGGTATATGTTTACGCTGCAACAAGGAAAATAAATGAAGGATTTCGTCACCCAACGGACTCTGCCGTGACAGATGTGGCCTGGCAACACGCTAACATGTTACAACTTACACCTAGACTTACTGAACTAACTGAAAATAATATGCGTTCGCATGGTGAATGATTGTCGGTGCTGACGTAGATGACTCAACTAGCTAAACTCGTTTGGCTCATCGAACACTCGTGGCTTGCGCTGCAACGGCAACTCTGCTGGTTTAATGAACTGTAGTGGCTGAATCGATAACGAATTGAACACAAAATTGTAGAATTTGGATTATAGTTTTTGAAAAATTTGTACGCCAACAAATGTGATTAAAAGCAATAAATAAAAAAAATTTATTGATGTTTTTGGGTACATATGGAATAATAGAACTGATTTAAAGGTAAATCAAATGTAAACTAATATAAATCTAAATCAAAATTCCATAAGGCACATTCGATGAAGAGCATTTTTTTAAAGTTTTTTTGTTGTACTAGAATTCTTTACCATAAAAACTCTGGTCTGAACCTTGCGTACAATGCAAAAATGCTAAAATGGTAAAAATAAGCTATTTATAGATGAAGAGGTGTATCCTGAATATTTTTTGTTACATTTTGGAGAGCTCAAAAGTGTAATTTTTATCGAATAAAGGTAGATGATCTCAAAACTGCACTTAACATTATAAAAATAGCATGAAGGAAAAAATTTGTGTAGAGCTCTCCTTAATTAACATCATTATTTTTACTACTTACAGTCCAGAAACTAGAATTTGAGTCTGAAAACGGGGAATTTCGTCTATTTTTTTATAAAATTACTTGGCCAAACAAAATTTAGTACTGAAATACTTCGCATAATTACACTTGGTGACCCTAATTGTTTGAAGAAAAAAATCCTAAAGTGTCTGGTAACTGGCAATTTTACTCTACTTTAAAAAGTTTGCACATTATTTTTCTATGCAACGAAGTTCTTAAATAAAATTATTCCTTATAAAATTGTTCTAGAAAGTAGGTTTATCTGGAGATCGCATAACGATTGAAACTGGCATAAATAATTTAGAAAAGCTTGGAAATACAGTAAAAATTAATAGAGGAACTTATAAGTCATTGGAAATGAATGATAAATGTAATATAATCGATGGTTCTGATGGTAGCATGTTTCCTCCATTTTTATTACATAATCGTAATCGAACTTTGAAAGTGTTTGCAAAAGAACTTTGTCGAACTATTCACTTTAGCTATGCCGGTGAAAGCATTTCACGAGGGCTTAAAACTTTTAGGTAAGAAACTAATTAATAATCTTTAAAAAAAATTAAAAGTTTTGTACTTTTTACAAAAAAAATAATGTTGCTCTCAACGTCTTACACTTTATATTAGGGTCAAAATAATCCTTTTTTAAATTTTTACCCACACGTATGTCACCGATCTTGACGAGCTTTTGGTATGTTATAGTACATGATAAAAAAGTGCTAAAACCAACATTTTGGGCTCCCTCCCCCTCCGACCCCCCTCCTACCCTATGAACGTCCATTTTCTATCTATATTTTTTCTGAAGCCCTGAAGCAATTAAAAAATCTGAAAAAATTTATGAAGGTTTTTTTCAACAATCCAAACAACTTTGAATTTTTTCAGATTTTTCGAGTGCTGTTCAGGCCTTCAGAAAAAAAATGAAAATTTCAAAAGTCAAGATACGGCGATAGGATGCAATAACCTTTTCGAAAAATTTTCTTCATTTATTTTATTAAAAAAAGTATCCTCGAATTTTTTCAAAAAAGTGAACGCACCTTTTGAAGCCAAAAACCCCCTTTTTTCACGAAAATAATTTTTTTAGGACGATACGGAGCCTCGAAAAATTTGAAAACATTTTTTTCTTGTTTTAAACATTAAAATACAGAACCCCAAATATTTCCAGATTTTTTAATTGAAGGTGATAGCTTCTAAGCGAAAAATGCTATTTTTAACAAAAAAGGTTCCTATAAAAGAACCGATGGTTCCAAAAAAAATTTAAAAATATTTTTTTTTAATTCCTTGTCAAATTTTAATAAATTTTGATCATTTCAAGTTTTTGATTGAAGCCTTCTAGCTCAATCTAAAGCATTACAAAGATGAATGCAAAATTCTGAAGACGTTTCTGTAGACATTAAGGAATTATAAAACTATTTTGATGCTCTAGATTGAGCTGAAAGGCTTCAATCGAAAACTTAAAATGGTCAAAATGTATTAAAATTTTACAAGAAATTAAAAAAAAATATTTTTAAATTTTTTTACTGGAACCATCGGCTTCTATAGGAACCTTTTTTGTTAAAAATAGCATTTTTCGGCTTTAGAAGCTGTCACCTTCAATAAAAAAATCTGAAAATATTTGAGGTTATGTATTTTGATGAAAAAAACAAGAAAAAAATGTTTTCAAATTTTTCGAAGCTCCGTATCGTCCTTAAAAAATTAATTTCGTGAAAAAAGGGGTTTTTGGCTTCAAAAGGTGCGTTCACTTTTTTGAAAATATTTTAAAAAAAATTTAAGGTTACTTTTTAATGAAATAAAATTTCGAAAAAAATTTTTCGAAAAAGTTATTGCATCCTATCGCCATATCTGGACTTTTTAAATTTTCAATAATTTTTTCTGAAGGCCTGAAGAACTCAAAAAATCTGAGAAAATCCAAAGTTGTTTGGATTATGTCAAAAAATACCTTCATGAATTTTTTCTGATTTTTTAATTGCTTCAGGGCTTCAGAAAAAAATAGAGAAAATGGACGTTTATATGATAGGAGGGGGTCGGAGGGGGGAGGGGGTCCAAAATGTTGGTTTTGGCACTTTTTTATCATGTACTATCACATACCAACAGCGCGTCAAGATCGGTGACATACGCGCGGACGAAAATTTAAAAAAGTATTATTTTTACCCATTAGTATAAACTTTATATTAGTATAAAGTTAAATGCATAAAAGAGATAAAAAGAAATTCATTAAATGAAGAATGTATTATCTATTTTTAATTGCAGATATAAAATGAATGAACATTCTTACACTGAACGAAAAAATGTTGACACTCTATGTGCAAAACCAATTTGTTTTCATATTAACCAGAAAAAGTGAATACAAAGGCTTATTTGATGTTTCTTCGTGTCATACGGAGCACCTCTTATTGCATCATTTCCTCATTTCTATCACGGTGACAATTCTTTATTCAAGAATGTTGATGGTCTTCAACCTCAAAGTGATCTCCATCAAACATATATCGATCTACATCCAGTGAGTACTGACATATTTTTATTTACCTATTGCACTCTTTTTTATCGGAAAATTTACATATCAGAATAACGGCCACATCGAAAGAATGGAAACATATGCATGATCGTAAATCCACTCGGGGTCCCAGGATTGAATGATGATACGAATAATAAACGATAGAAAATAGTCACTCACAGGAAAATTTCAGGTGAAAGTAGGATACGTTTGCTGGCATAACTTTTTTAATATGGCGACTTAAGTGTTCAGTTAGGTACTCATTTGAAGAATGTCAATCAAGGAAGAAAAAAATTTATTTAAAAAAAATTTAATTAATATTTTTAATTTTATGTAAACTATTTCAAAATCGTTCATTTATCCCATAGTTGGAAAGTTGTGAAAACATCATTGAACTGGAACTAGTCTTTTAACATCAAAAAACATAATTCTATACGTTTTATTATTGTTGAGGAATTGTTTAAACAATTATTAAGTAATAGTATGGGTGCATGATCAGGTCTCACAATAAAACACTGCATAAGTGACATGAATTTCAATTTTCACTATTTTCTTTATTTTCACTCAAAATCACTCTTAATTAATTCAAAACTGAGTCAATATTTAAGATGTTGATAACAATTATAAAGCGGTTGTTTGCACTGATAATACAGTGGAGGCCGGTTATAACGAGATTCACGGGACCATCAAAAAGTTCTCGTTATATCCGGTCCTCGTTATAGCCGACATGAGCATTAATCACAATATTTTTTTAGTTATTTACCAGTTTCATTTATTTATCAGATAAGATGAGATTATTATATGTATTGATTATTTTTTTACATTGATATAAATAATAATAATATAATAATATCATAGATAATAAACATAAATTAATTGTATTAGATATAACATTAGTATTACAGAAAAATTAGTTTTTGTTCATGAAACTCAAAATTTTAGTTTGTACTTGCTTAAGTGATTTTCGTTTTAAATGAAAATTAGAAATACTTGATTTCATTCTTGACCAATAAGTAAAAAGGTTATCATCATTATGATCGTTGGTCTCGATAAATCTACTCATAACTTCCAGGGCAGACAATACTTCACCACTTGAAGCGAATATGACTTGATCTGTGTCCTAATCATTGTCATTTTCTTCTTCATCATTTATATTTTTCTCGTGCTGAAGGACATCTTCCAAAATTTCTGAATCGGAGAAAGAAGTCGCCACTTGAAGATTGACACGCAATTTCTCGTTATAAACGTCAATTTTTCCAAAATTTTTCCTAATTTTTGCTCGTTATACCCGATTTCTCGTTATATCGATCTCGTTATATCGATAAAATTTCCTATACCTAATGCATTTGAACCAACCAAACGTCCAAAATCTTCTCGTAATAGCCGGTCTCTCGCTATATCCGACCTCGTTATAAACGACCTCCACTGTATTATTGATTTTACACTATGAAATGTCAAGAGTTTGTACAATGATTTGAGCAGTCGAGATCACATGAGATTGCACATGGCAACGTGTAATCTCACTTTCTCTCGTCGTGTGCTCGTGCAACTGAGATGCGCTGAACAATTCCGAAAGTTGAGGTGATGACAAAAAGATCGGATCACGTCAGCATGCAGCATCGGTATCGCCTTGCTACCCAGGATCTCGTTTTGTCAGCTCATGGGTCGCACCGTACGGCAGACACGGCAGTAGCTGTAACCCTGCAAAGTGACTTTTATGAGGTTCTAACATCCGGGTCAGATATGTCTCGATTTTTTAACGAGGTTGTTACTGCTCCCCGTTACCGTTTTACGTCTGACTCCATTTTATGATTTCTGGCTCTCTTGATCCGTCCGGCGTGTACGCTTCTTGCCGCCAAACGCCACCACGTTTGGGAATTATTCACCAAGCTCGGAGGGCTGACTCCTCAGCTTGGGTCATTTTTTTATAGTGGGACCCGTACACGATTTCGGGCTCAAGCTCAACCTCACCGAACCAAAAATCACTAATGAAATTTCCCTCAGTGGAGATCGAACCCGCGCCCTCAGCAACAACGTTGGTTTAGCAGGCAGATGACCCAACGCCCTTAAAAACTAGACGAACGAGGTTTGTTATATTGTAATGATAATGCCTGCGTCTAGTCCTAGTCTATCAGGACTGATGAGGCTGCCTAATAAGCAGTGAAACGTTGACACATTTCTATTTTTATATATTTGATTAAATAAAATTTTAACGTTTGACGATTTGTTGAGACAAGTGAAAGATAGTGTTGAATGATTGTGTTTATTCCCTCATTTTTTATTTGTTGACGCAGCGTCAGAAACCAAGGTACAGCCTGACACTGCCGTAAATACTTTTACTAATTTGAGGTTTGTTATGTGTGTATGTAAGCGCGCGCAAGGATTATACATAAATTTATCAAAGAAAGTAAACATAAGAGCAAAAAATGATACCTTACCAAACCAAAATTAAACCATACCTTACCAAAATTATATTTTCTTTTATTGTTGTTATTCACTATTGCCTAGATTATAGGGAATGTGAATGATGAATTAGGTGAAATAAATAATTATGATGAATCACTAAACAAAAACATGAATATTGAGGCAGTGTTTATTTATTTTTTTATTGGTATACAAGAATACAGACATTTTTTTATTCATATTTCAATTTTTTTCCTAATTTTTCTATTTCAGCGTCTTGGAGTACCAATTGAAGGAAGATCCAGAATACAAATGAATATTGTAGCAACTAAGGCAGAGAACGTACCTTTCTTAGGTCCTATTGTAGATGGAACTTTATTACCTGTTATGTGGATAGAAATCGGAATAGATGAATTGCCTGATTCAATTATGAAAATGTTATATCATGCATACTATACTGTAAACAGTATTCAAGTTATTACAATGCATAAGTTTATCAGGATTTATACTGTCATGCATAGTTTTGTACTCTATTCGTGGATTGAATTATTAAGAATCTTTTCCAGATTTTCTTATAGTTGAATGTGTATGTAATGAGCTGCCGTCAATAAGATTTTTATTGTTTTCAAAAATAATTTATTTTAAATGCAA
Source organism: Trichogramma dendrolimi (assembly GCA_034770305.1). Lineage (NCBI taxonomy): Eukaryota > Metazoa > Arthropoda > Insecta > Hymenoptera > Trichogrammatidae > Trichogramma > Trichogramma dendrolimi. Next base: position 11,167 of record JAPMIB010000193.1, read on the forward strand.
TAAATTCTTTGCTTAAGTAATATAAGGTAATTTTCGGAAAACTTTCAAATTTTATAGGCTCTTCTCAAGTGAAAATGGTATATCATGATCTGACTCCAGATTTGATATGGGATCTGATATAAGTTCTGTTCGTTTTTATAAAAACTTAAACCACTTGGTAGGTTCAGGGACCAAGACTGCTGGGCTGCTAAGACAAAGATTTTGCCTACGGCACGGGTTAGATTGGAAGTTCATGAAATTTAACATCATTTCGCCATGCTTCCACAGCGTGTGCACATACTGTAATGTGCTACTTTCTTAGCACATTTACTTTATCAAAATTATCAATTAGTAAAAATACTGTTGTCTCATTTGTTATAGTTCTGCGTGAAGGGAGAAATTATATTTAAATTATTTGGACTGAATCTTTTTAGCACACTCTTTCTGTTTTATTTATTAGAAATTACTTTTGGAGGTATTTTTCTTCGTCGCGGCGTCGACGTGTCTGATGCTGCGGTATCTTTGCAAAAGCCCTCCGTAGTTGTTAATGTAATGAGCTATTTTCTTAGCCCAATTACTTTTATAATGAAATCAACTTACTGTTGTCTTATTTCTTACGGTTTAGTGTGAAGGGATGGGTTTACAATTAAAATAGATTAACATTCACCCGTTTTATGCACGTTCTCCGATTTATTGATTATCTTTGTTATATATAATTTACAAGAGGTTTTAGCTTACTATTTGTCGTTACGCTATAGGATCTTCAGTGATATAGTTGCTTGGCTTGTGTAGGCTGAAGGCCACTGTCGTCAAGCTGAGAGTGGTACTAGATGTGCTCACTTGGTCGTTGATTGTATAATGGTGACTTTTCTGCTCGGTGGTTGCTAGATGACAGACGCCATTGAAGGTGCTGAAGCTGCTAAACTACTGAAGTGCTATTGTAGGTGCTGAAGATAGCAGGGCTTATGTTCAACCCAGTTACACTACCCATGACTTTTTAATGCACTCGAGAACACTTTAACTTTTACTCGTTATTATTATTAATGACATCGGGCAGAGCTTCGCTTATGACAACAGTTGGAAGTCTAATGAATCCCTTCCCTAGCTCGTGTGTCTCTTATATACTTCAGTTTCATTCTCATGCATCGACATCTTTCACCCTTGTTGACAGAAAAGCAGAGGAAAAAGCATGTTGCTATCTTCGACATCGGCCAATATAAATGCTATTTTCGTGGATTCGCCAAATTCTGATGCACATTGTTGTGTCTAAGACTATTGTTGTTCATTTTCAATGTCGTTTGATGCATGGTTATGCTCTTCAATATTTTTCCTTTGCAGTCATTCATTGACTCGGACTTTTGCACAAACTCATATTCGTTTCATTATGTACGTTATCCATCTAACATGTGTGTTCTCATAATTGTTCATATACTCATACCAAGCAGCGCTCGCTTATGCGTGTGAACACTCATACAGTGTCGCGCTTGCCTGTTCATGTGAGCACTCATACAGTATCACGCTTGCTTGTTCGTGCAAATACTCATACAGAGTCACGCTCGATAATACGTGTGCCCATTCATGCCGCTTCGTTCTTATCTGAACGTAAGAAGTGTACAATTCCGCATGCTACTTGTGATATGTATTTCTTTGCAATCTATACATTACATGAATGATCTACAGATCATTACACCTCGGCGGCCCTGAGAACTCAGAGCTCCTGCTCTGATAGGTTTAAAAATATAGGCCCTTATGTTTTATATACGGTCCATTCATTTTTTCGTGAAATTTCTTAATTTTACCATAACCAATTTATAATTTTTGTGCATTAAATTTACTTTTGACAAATAGTTTTTTTTTATGTGCTTTATTCTTCAAAAATTATCCTTACTTTCTAATGTACAATTTTTTTTTTTCTATTATTTAACTTCCCTTTATCGTATAATTTATGTAGAGGATTTTTTTTCCTCATAATAATTAAAATTTCTTATAAATGTTTACAAAAACTCTTTTTTTTTCCTTTTTTTTTACAATTTTTATATATATTTATAATATTTCCCCTGGTTATTAAATAAATAAAATCCCGTTTATCTTCCCAACTTATCTTATAATATTAATGTTTACAAGCTTGATCTCTGTATATTTGGATACATATTAGCCGATATTATCTGATTTTCAGGTGCACTAGGGTTATTATCTTCCCGTCTTGTTTATCATCCTTCTTATCCTTTATATTGTCCTTATGAATTAAGAGTGATGTTACTGAACTCATAATTGCACGAATAATTTGAATGAAAACCAAAAATTTTATAATACGTATGAACGAATAGTTGCATCGATACATAATTTTATCAATCTTATCAACATGATCAGACCTATTATTCCTGCTGATAGCGTGCCAAAGTTTAGGAAAGAATTTATATCTTGAACCAAGTATTATTAGCTATTTTTTCAAGCATCGCTTCATCTAGGAATCCAGCTATATTAATTCCTTCTCTTCCTACCTGTCTACCGCTCATTGTCATAGCTACTTGGTTCAATACCGATGGTCGTTCCAACGGAAATACTATTAAATCACGATACTTTCTCTGATCTTGTTCCGTGTATACTCCTCCCACGCTGGGCTTCTGTAGTTTTATATTTCCAATCTGTTCTTGATAGTGGTTTAATTATTTCGGGCGCCTGTGCGTCTATTAAATCTGGCATTGCTCTATACCAAATATTACCTATTTTAAACATTGCTGGCATTCGTCTGTCACATGCCATCTGCCTGCCATGGGCAATGAGTATGCGCGATAGTGGCGCTAAAAATAGTGATTCATTTCCATGCTGCACAGGTATTTCGCCATAGCAGTAATCAGTATTTCCACGTTTACGCGGGTACAACGTACTATATATAAGGCTTCACCAGCAACCACCGAAGCCAGCCCTCTCTCGCCTAATATTTGGTATGCAAACTCACTTGGTTGTAGCGTAGCAATGGACAAGGCGTTTTCAATAACTTTTCTTTCAAGTCTGCATCGTTCGAGTACTAATGTTTCGTACATTTTCATCATCTATCCTTTCAAATGTTTTTCCAAAAATAAGGCTTTCGCATTTATAAAAGCAAAGATATCTACATTTGCTGCTGCTAGATCCTGTTTTTGTAAAAGATGATTTGATCTAGGGTCCTCAATTATTAAGAACCTTGGAACTTCGGTATGGATGAACTTAATACCGCATATTATTTCATCAAATGTTTTTAGCAGTGCGAAAGAATAATCATGCGTATCCAATATATACATGATGTTTTTTCCCTCGGGGTCGCTAATTTTATTAATGAACCCTTCATATATTGTGTATTTATTTGCACCACACATTGTTTCTGGCAAAGTATCCCAGTAAACATTACCTCCTTCGCCACTTATGCACTGTCTTGCTTTAGCACTGCAAAGTGTACCATCCTGCATTGCAAGGTAACTACCCTTTTTTAACGCCCGCTGATAAGGCAGCGGACACCTAGACGCGTTTATCACGCAAGTACTTGCGCAAGCTCCTGAGCGCGCATCGGCCGGGACGACGAGTATCCCTACCTGAACTCGCGCCCCACCTGTTTCCCTCGCGACCGTATGCTGGGACCAAGAAAGAAAGAGAGAAACAGAATTTTCGCCCCGTTTTTTCGCCGCGAATAAGGAAACGCGAGGATGCGGTATCGGCGCTGCATAGAGCGCGGCTCGAGCGGTTTGGAGAGGGCAGTCGCCCACGAGTATAAAAGGCGCGTGCATCGAGGAGGAAGGTCTCATATAAATTCTCCAATAAATTTTCTCAAGAAACGAAAAAGAAAAATACAATTACCTAACGTAAGCACTTTACTTTAGCCTATATGGCATAAGATAGTTTTTAAGTTATCCAAAGAGCCGATATGCTTTTTCCGACTGACCTGAGAGACTACTCGTCAACTCAGCGGAAAATAGAAGTCGTGCCGTCGAAATAGACTACTAGACCTGACCATGCTTGAACGGCCGGAGAAGGTGCAGTAGAAGAACAAGTCGAGATCACTCCTTGTTCGTCTATTTCGACAAGTGATAAACACATCGGAGGGAAAGTTTTTTTGACTAGGCCCACCGCTGCGACGGGTAAAGTGCAGATCGGAGTCACAATTTTCTTTTGTCCAGTGTTTGACAGAATCGGGCTACTGCAGTACTGACGTCGGACACAGAGAGGAAGAGAGAATTTCCACATCCATCTACGCACGGAGCATCGACCCCAATGCAAGTGTTTCATTTAAATATTATATAAGTTTCGCGTACGCGTCCTTACATGATATCCTTCATTCGCGAATTAATTAATAATTAATAAGCACAAACATAGCTTATTTTCCGCGCATATCCTAAATTCGCGAGGATTTTCCATCATTCGAGCCAACGCCGAATAAGCGCGCATAACCTCCGCGACACACGTGTAAATTCATAAGCACGTGTGAGAAAAAACGGTATAGTATCTGCACGGGTCACAAGCAGACAACGGGCCGCGAGAGATACCTCCCCTCCGTACGTACTCGTACCGTGCAAGTACGCGTAACTGCGCAGTTACGGGCAGCGCGTCAACAAAGGGTATATGGGTCAAACCACGAAACTCGCGAACACCGTGTATCCTCCCCAATTTTTCCTTACAGGAAATTCACCGTTATAGAAAACTGACGTGAGACGAATAATTCGTTGACGACAGTACTATAGCAACGACACGGACGGACGGTGACGAGCCCAAGATACGCGTCAACAAAATTTTATTCAATCATTGTTCTTATTTACACTTTTTTTTCAAAGCGATATAAAATTAATAAAACAGGAATATTTATTAACAAATAGCAGTACCTCAGCGTGTTCTCGAACCTTTCCCTTGATTATAATAATTAAGGTCAAAAAATAATAATATTACAAGGACGTTGAAATTTCACCGCGCGCCAAAGGAGACGAAAAAATCAACGCGCCGCCGAGTGAGGAGCGACGAAGCGCTCCACTGTGAAAATTCAACAGTTACCTTGCAATGGCATCCTTGTGGGGAGAACAAAAAAGGCACTGATATTTGTTAAATAATTGAAATCCGTAAATAATCAAAGAATAAATTCCTTGATTTTACAAGTGTAAAAAAAAAAAAAAATAGAGCATTATAAGTCGAAATCGTGACCTTGTCAAATCGAGCTGACCCCTGAAAATAAACATAATAACACGCTGAGGTGACTGTATCCCCGTAGCGAGGACACAGCTAATAAATAAGAAAGAATACTCGACTAAACAAAAACAATTTTGTTCATTCAAGTATTCTACAGGGTAGGTAGCGAGATAGAAAAATACGGAGAGCGCAAGCGAAACTGGCACGACAGGTTTTCGGCAGCGTAAAGAAACTCCACAAAGTCCGATAGGCAAATTACAAAATGTTTAAAACGCCGCCGTTCAAAGACGACGACAAGGACAGTCAGGACAGCGAGCAGAAAACTCCAATCGGAGGAGCAACCGGTACAACGACTCGCGACCCCGTCATGACGAGATCGCGAACGGGAAAAAACAGCAAAAATAAAAGAGCGAAACGGAAAAAGACGAGAAAATCGAAGACAATTATGAATTCCCACGCGACACCGAAGAACAAGAAAACGCGAACGCACAGTACGAACGATTCGCGAAACGCTGCGAGGAGCGTGTACGTAAAATAGGAGATGATCTTAGCCAAGTGGTACAAGAGACCATACGAAGACTTGAGCAGGTGTACGTGAGCGATTGCGAACTGAGACGCGAGCAAGAGGCACAAAGTATCCTCCGCGCGCAATCGCAGCAACGCAATAATACGCACCAAGCGTCACGAAACGAATCACAACCATCAGGTGGGCCTCAGAACCCACAGTCGCGTTTTCAACAAAATTCGAGCGCTCCAACACAAATGCCTTATACAGCACCCGCGCAAATTCAAAGACCGTACGGCCTGCAACCGACTAAGCTCACAATACCCACTTTCTCGGCAGCCGAATACGAGAAACCGATCCAATTTTTACGCGATTTCATGGACTATTACCACGCGGTAGGGTTGACCGAATGGCACTTCTATCACGTGATAAAGCAAGCCTTGAAAGGACCAGCCGGCGAATGGTGGTACCATGTGAGCGATAACGTAACAACCATTCACGATTTCCAACGTCGTTTTAAAGAAAGATTTTGGAGTCGAATGATCCAAGCGCGCAAACGCGAGAAACTAGAAACCGGGTATTATAACGCCGACGGGAATCAAAGTCGCAGCGAATACGTGATAGCGATTTATAATCAGATCAAAGCACTTGATGCTCCACCGTCTGAAGTGGACATGATCGACAAGTTTTCGCGACATTTCGACTACGAGACACAGAACGCGATAATTGCGCAACGGTTACGCCGCGTCGACGAGTTAATCGAATTTCTCGATCGTCTCGATAACGTCGGTAAATTGAACCACGAGAAACCACCCGAAAGATCACCGTTCGCACGTCGCGAGCCTTACTATACGCGAGCACCGGAATTTACAAGTCCGAATCGCATTTTACCGAGGCCGACATATCCGCGACGCGACGAATATCACCGCGATTTCAGACGCGACAACACACGCAACTATCAATCGAACCGACCCGCAAATGTACACGAAATCGATATTCACGAGACCGAGGAAGAGTTCCCTCGCGACGACGTCTCAGCCGAATCAAATCAGCACGGATCGGGAAACGAATAGAGGTTACGTGTGATGACGCGACACACGTAACTACCGACAGTATCGCGACCATATTCGAAGATCCTGAGATCGAAAACAACCCCGGGGAAAAGGACAGGGGGGCAAGGAAAATGCAGTGTCCTCATGTAAAGATTACTTTAAATGCCTGCGTTGAGACACAAGCACTCGTAGATACAGGCGCGACCGTATCATGTTTACACGAGGAATTTCTCGAAGCAAATGAGGCAAACTTCATAAACCTACCAGTACTACCGCTAGTAAATACTTTTGTATCGGGTTTTCGAGGCGAGAAATCAGTACGAATCAAACGTCAAATCCTTATGCCCACTACTGTGCACGGCGTTAAAGCAGACATAAATTTTCTAATCGTTCCCCGTTTAGCGAAAACATGCATACTAGGCATCGATGCACTTCATAAGTACGGTGCAATTATAAACATGCCAGAGCAAAAAGTAGAGTTCGAAAGCATACACGTGATTGCAGACGAGCACATCACCGACGATGCACAGGAGCTTTCGCTTTTTGAAATTGACGCAAAAGTCCAAGCGACGGAAGCAGACGATAAATTCAAGACACAACTTAAAAACTTGTGTATCAAACATCGTTCATGTTTCCGAAAAATACCAGGACGTTTTAAGTCTTACGAGCACACGATTATCATGAAAAACGATGAACCGTTTTTCATGAAGTCGTATCCGATTCCTGATAAATACAGGGACAAAGTGAGCGAGGAGATCGATAATATGCTTCGATACGGCGTTATCGAGCGAGCCGTCACTCCTTACATCAATCCGCTCGTGATTGTACCGAAGAAAAATGGCGCAGTCCGAATCTGTCTGGACGCTCGCCAGATAAATGACCGAATGCAGGAAGATCATGACGGCCCTGAAGAAATTGATCAAGTGCTGCGGAGATGTCAAGGTATCGGAGTCATGAGCAGTCTCGATCTACGGGCATCTTTCTGGCAAGTACCCCTTGCTCATGAATCACGAAAATACACGGGATTTTCACACCAAGGGTACACTTACCAATACACATCAGTCCCTTTTGGCTTGAAAATCAGCTCCGCCGCACTGAATCGAGCTGCAGAGACGATCCTTCGCGATATGCGCGGCTCAGTAATAGCTTTCGTGGATGATTGGCTCGTCGTGTCATCGACAATGGAACAGCACTTGCTAGATCTCGACGAACTTTTAGCCCGTATATCAAACGAGAACGTAACAGTAAATTTCGACAAGTTCGAGCCACTAAGAAAAGAGATAAAATTCGTCGGTTTCGTACTCACACCCGAAGGAATTCAGGCAGATGAGCAGAAGACGGAAGCAATTATGAACTTTCCGGCGCCCAGAACACCGACGCAAGTCAAAGGTTTTTTGGGTATGGCAAATTTCAACGCACGTTTCACAGCGAGACTCGCAGAAGCTGCAGGCCCGCTCATCGAACTTACCAAAAAGGACAAGCCGTGGCAATGGGGTGACGCGGAAATAAAAGCTTTTCATGCAGTCAAGCAACTTTTCTGCAAAAGTCTATTTCTCAATCACCCAGTCAAAGGAAAAGGCTATGTTTTGTACACCGATGCAAGCAGTAAAGCCCTCGGAGCCGTGTTGTGCCAAGAAATCGAGCCCGGAGACGTGAGAATCATCTACATGGCCAGCCGGACCCTGAAGGGAGCAGAGCTAAACTATTACACGACCGAGTTGGAACTCCTTGCTATCGTCTGGGCATTAGAAAAATTTAGAAGCTACGTTTATGGACAGCCAGTCGAAGTGCGTACCGATCATCAAGCACTGACATTTTTACGCACGAGCCGGTTTTTAAGCCAGCGCTTGCTGCGATGGAGCTTGCTGATTCAAGACTATAATTTAAAAATTAAACATATTCCGGGTAAGGAAAATATCCTCGCCGATCACCTGTCCCGACCACAGGAAGTAATAAACGAACAGCAAGCTGATGAGGCGAAGATTTACGCGCTGCTCGCGAGACATCCACAAAAATCAATTATCGATGACTTAAAGCGAATACGCGAATTGCAAGCAGACGATCCTCACATCAAGCGATTACAAGCTTCAAATCAGAATAACATAGCGATCGACACGACAGGTATCATCATTTGGAAAACGGCACACGGCACGAAGTGTTATCTACCCCGAACGTTATTAAGACCCTTAGTGAACGAACTACATGACTTGTACGGACATGTCGGATCTCGCAAATGCACAACATTGATAAGCGAAAGTTTTTATCTACCGAATTTAGCGAAGAATGTGCACAGGATTTTGAAGTGCTGCGACTCATGTCAGAGAAATAAAAGTTATACGGTTGAAATGCAAGGGATATCACAGCCGATATTAATAAAACACCCTAATGACCTACTATCGATCGATTTTATCGGACCGTTTCCCCCATCGCGTTATCACGCACGTTACGCCCTCGTGACAGTCGACGCTTTCTCGCGATTTATTCAAATATACCCGATAGCAAACGCGACTTGTCAGGCAACGGTAAAATGTCTTGTGAACGATTATTTCCCAAAGTACGGACACGTAAAAGCTATTCAAAGCGATCACGGGTCGCAATTTACTTCAAAGGCATGGACTTTTAGCATGAACCGAGAGAATATAAAAATCATTTTTTCCTCGATCCGCCACGCCCAATCAAATCTGGTCGAGAGATACAATAAAGAAATAGGCCGATTTTTGAGAACGCTAGCCGGAGATGACCATCCGTCGTGGGCAAATTGGTGCCAAGCCATCGCGGAAATAATGAATACCACGGTCAACGAAACTACTGGATTTTGCCCCTTAGAGCTCCAAACAGGCCAAAAGCCCGAACGCTTCTGGACAAAATACGTACCCACGGAACCCGAGACTAAAACATACGAGCAAGTATGTGACGAAGCGCGGGCGAACATACAAAAGAAAGGCCAGGCTCGCGCCGAGAAATGGAACAACGAACATAAAATCACTTCACTAGACATCGGTAATCTTGTCCTCGTGAAAGCCCTCCGCGTACCCTCGGGCGCTGCACAAAGAGTCGCGAAACTGCTTAGTTTGTACGAAGGACCTTATGAAATTGCCCATAAGCGTGCAGAAGCGACGTACGATCTTAAGAATCCGCGGACCGGGAAAATACGAGGGACATATCATATATCAAATATTCGACCGTATTTTATAGATGACCAACAGACAGAAAAAGAAGGAGAGGAAAAGACAAAAAATAGCCGAGGCCAAGGCACAGAACAGATACGTCGTGCCCCAAAGAGCCAAGAAAAGGCAGAAACTGTGGGAGACGATATTGCGCACAATTCGACCCGAGCAGAGGGAGGCAATAATCACCAACCGGGAATTTTACCTCCGTCTGTTGGGCGAAAATGCAGCCGCGATACAAAAGACAGAACTCCAGATCAAAAGACTGACCGAATCCATCAAGGCCCGAAGTAATTACCTTGATGAAGCTTTACTTGACGATCCCGACCTCGACAATTTCGATATAATAGAGGACTCGGACTAAAAAAAAAAAAAAAAAATTTTCCTCTGAAACTTTCCAGTATATTGTTTTCATTTTTTTTTATTTCATTCGTTCGTAATTTAATAACTACTAACAAAAATTTCTCCGGACAGGCACGCCCGACATATAAGAAATGACTGAAACAAAACAAATATACTTATACGCAGTTATTTAATATGGACAGGGGTGACAAAGAAAAAACACCAGCTACGACTCTCGGCCAACATGGGGAACGGCACGACGCCGTATCCGAGCGCAGCGGATCTCTGGTGCAAGCCAGCACTGGGAGAAAACGCAAAGCTCGGGACGACGTTGGGCAAGACCCTGTGATGGGAGAGAGACATGAATTCATCGGCCAGTGGGTGGAGGTGAATCGTGCGACGAAAATTAGAAGAGGCAATGACAGCAGAAAGCCGCTCGCAGCACGAGAAAACGCTCATCCACCGGTGTGCGCAGTCCGACCGAGATGTGTGCCAAATCCAACATCGCCGACACCTCCCATCGTGCCAGCTCGACCGCCATCAACAATCGACCTGGTCTCACTGGACGATGAAGACGAGCCCATCATCGTGTGCGAGGTCTTCCACGTGAGGCGGCCAATAACACCGCTGCCAGCCCAACGACGAACAACACCACGATACATACGACCCGCGTCCGTCGTCATCATCGAGCCGGCCGCATCACCACCACTGTCGTTGATCACGGCTTCATCACCCTCCCTAGAGTCGCGGCCGCCGTCACCATTGAGATTCTCTCCGACACCGCCGCCGTCATACTCACCGATATCGTCAGCGTCGGAAAATTATAGTTCGGACGAGAATAACAGCGCGTCGTCAGCGCTGCATTCACCGAGGCCATTACCGTCGCATTCTCCGATGCAGTCGGTGTCGGGGAGCCACAGTCTCTCCGAAAGCGACAACATCCCGCAACATGCGCCACAGTTCGCGAATCAAGCGTGGGCACCCAATGAGCCCATCTCCGACGACGAAGATATCGACCATGAGGTGGTATTAATTTGGGGAGTAAGAGCTTTCCAACAGGCCGCGGACGAAGGATATTTTTCCTCGTGGAGCAGTGAGCTCTAAGCAGTGATAAATTTTTTTTTTTTATTTCATGACATACCTAGTCACACGCAAAGACTTTTAGTTTTATTTTCTTTTACCGGTCGAAGACCAAAAAGACGAGTCATTTTTTTAGTTTAATTATAATTCTGTTTTTGTTTTATTCTCAAGGCACAAGAGATGCCCAAATAAGAGAGTTTTGTTTTTGTTCGACATTCTTCATGAGAAGAACTGTTAGATTCATTTTAAAGAGAAAAAAAATTTTTGTTTTATTTTTATACAGTAAACAAACGATTTCTTTTAATATACCTTCAATGACTCTTTCCTCAAATAATTTTCATTTTCGCAAAGAGCCAGGGGGGCTATGCAAGGTAACTACCCTTTTTTAACGCCCGCTGATAAGGCAGCGGACACCTAGACGCGTTTATCACGCAAGTACTTGCGCAAGCTCCTGAGCGCGCATCGGCCGGGACGACGAGTATCCCTACCTGAACTCGCGCCCCACCTGTTTCCCTCGCGACCGTATGCTGGGCCCAAGAAAGAAAGAGAGAGAAACAGAATTTTCGCCCCGTTTTTTCGCCGCGAATAAGGAAACGCGAGGATGCGGTATCGGCGCTGCATAGAGCGCGGCTCGAGCGGTTTGGAGAGGGCAGTCGCCCACGAGTATAAAAGGCGCGTGCATCGAGGAGGAAGGTCTCATATAAATTCTCCAATAAATTTTCTCAAGAAACGAAAAAGAAAAATACAATTACCTAACGTAAGCACTTTACTTTAGCCTATATGGCATAAGATAGTTTTTAAGTTATCCAAAGAGCCGATATGCTTTTTCCGACTGACCTGAGAGACTACTCGTCAACTCAGCGGAAAATAGAAGTCGTGCCGTCGAAATAGACTACTAGACCTGACCATGCTTGAACGGCCGGAGAAGGTGCAGTAGAAGAACAAGTCGAGATCACTCCTTGTTCGTCTATTTCGACAAGTGATAACACATCGGAGGGAAAGTTTTTTGACTAGGCCCACCGCTGCGACGGGTAAAGTGCAGATCGGAGTCACAATTTTCTTTTGTCCAGTGTTTGACAGAATCGGGCTACTGCAGTACTGACGTCGGACGCAGAGAGGAAGAGAGAATTTCCACATCCATCTACGCACGGAGCATCGACCCCAATGCAAGTGTTTCATTTAAATATTATATAAGTTTCGCGTACGCGTCCTTACATGATATCCTTCATTCGCGAATTAATTAATAATTAATAAGCAAAACATAGCTTATTTTCCGCGCATATCCTAAATTCGCGAGGATTTTCATCATTCGAGCCAACGCCGAATAAGCGCGCATAACCTCCGCGACACACGTGTAAATTCATAAGCACGTGTGAGAAAAAACGGTATAGTATCTGCACGGGTCACAAGCAGACAACGGGCCGCGAGAGATACCTCCCCTCCGTACGTACTCGTACCGTGCAAGTACGCGTAACTGCGCAGTTACGGGCAGCGCGTCAACAAAGGGTATATGGGTCAAACCACGAAACTCGCGAACACCGTGTATCCTCCCCAATTTTTCCTTACAGGAAATTCACCGTTATAGAAAACTGACGTGAGACGAATAATTCGTTGACGACAGTACTATAGCAACGACACGGACGGACGGTGACGAGCCCAAGATACGCGTCAACAAAATTTTATTCAATCATTGTTCTTATTTACACTTTTTTCAAAGCGATATAAAATTAATAAAACAGGAATATTCATTAACAAATAGCAGTACCTCAGCGTGTTCTCGAACCTTTCCCTTGATTATAATAATTAAGGTCAAAAAAATAATATTACAAGGACGTTGAAATTTCACCGCGCGCCAAAGGAGACGAAAAATATCAACGCGCCGCCGAGTGAGGAGCGACGAAGCGCTCCACTGTGAAAATTCAACAGTTACCTTGCAATATATACTTTATTACTGTCAAGATTTAATTTCAGATCATAATCATAGATTCCTATTGTTACATATCCTGTTACTAGAACATCTGTGAAGGTACCGTAAGGGTCGTCATATGTTGATCCAGCTTCACACCCTGAGTGTTTATCTACCTTACCAGCTAGTACTACTGGCTTTGTTGTGGTACTATTTCTTTTCAGTTGCATTATTGTCAATGTAAGTCCATTGAATGAACCTGTCATCTGTATACCATCGTATTCATCGCGTGTCAATTCTTTGAAATATTCAATTTCTCCATATAACACTGCTGATGTATGTGAATGCATTCCACAGTGATACACAGTTCTTTTGATTTTTACTCTGCATTCGATGCTGGTGGATTTTGCTTCATTAGTTTTTGTTTCGCATTCTCCTATATCTACTAGGGATAATACTGTGAGGTTGGTAATTTTCGTTCCACAGTCATATCCATATATGCACGACCCTTCATGTATCAGCATGACGATACACAAGAATATTGGTATCATTTTGTTTTCCATTGGATTCCTGTTACAAAACAATCTCATTTCAGGACTACTTTGACTTAAAACATTCACTTATGTATGTGTATTTTATAGTTTTAATCTGTGTATGATTAACATTCGAAACATCGTATATGAGCAAAATATCAATAATTATAACAATAAAAATGCCGTAAATAACGAGTATAAAGGTATCATAACTTATATCTTATAATTTCTAAATCCCCCCTTTTTTTTTTTTTTTTATTTCTCTCTTTTTTTTTTACATTTTTTTATTACATGTTAATCTCGATATAGATCGGCCACTCGTTCAGTCAAAGTCTGCAAAAATACGTTGTCCAGGTATATCTGGGGCTCCACCACATATACTAGAACGTGGCGGGTTATCTTCAAAATTTTCCGTGTGGCAGCGGATATTTCGTCCATAAATTCCTTTGATCACTCCATTGACTCGGACGGTTACCTTCCCATTGGCCATTGTAACAGCTGTGAAGTCGTTATTTCTCGTAAAAAAGTAATACCTTGTTGTCTGTAAGTCATAGACATTTATAGACTCATCCGAATCTGATTCGCTGTCACTACTGCTTTCGTCATGTCCCACACCGTTTTGTTCTTCCAGTGGTACCAGCGTACCCACATGGCCATATAAACGGATCTGTTCAGCTACCCATTCTGGTTGTACGTGTTCCATTGGTCCATGCATTTTTTGCTTATTATGATTTGACAAGAATATACTTTTTCATAATAGAGCTATAAAATTTTATTTCCCCAACACAATATTTAATTAAGTAATGCACTCAAAAATTTTTCTCTGCTGACTGAAGTGCACTTATTGACAAGTGAAGTTTTCTTGAATAAGGCCTTTCATCTTATACCGTATTTCTTCTCGAGATTATACATCACATACAATATGAGTTCTATAAGTTTATGCAATTGTTTTGTCTCTGATTTTTTTATTATCCTAAAGCTATTATCACTTAAACATTGTATTTTTCTTTCCCAAAACATCTCCCAAAATTTTCGTCAACAAACTCTTAAATTAAGATTTCAATCAAGCGCATCAGTTCCCGATAAGCCTACTGGTTAATTAGTTAATTACGCATAAAAATATTTTTTAACAACAATTTTCTTTCTCTTTTTTTTTACAAAGTTTTTCCATATATTTTCTATTGTTGGATTAGATGTTAAATCGCGTGGAATTTTGAGTGGAGCAGGATTTAATAGAGTGGAAGCACTGATTTATATTAAAACACAATGTAACTTTATTTAGATATTCAATGACTCTATTCTCGAATATATATTTATACGTATAGATTTAAGCGTTTAACTAACAAAAAAAAAGGGTATGTAGTGCTCGAGGCAAAAGATGCGTAGGCAGCTGAGGCTGGATTGCAAGTGAGGCGCCGCAGCCGGACAGGCGGAGACATGCGCGTAGGATGTGCGCCGCAGCGCCACATCAATCACGTATCTACGCGCTTGCTTCGCCTGGGGGAACACAGGGAGGTGAGAGGACCCCGCGCTGATTGCGCTGTCGAGAAAGGCTCTCCCAACATCTATTAATAAATGAACGTTGATATAAAAAAATTTTACTAATAGCTATGTTTACGTGTTCGACATGAATTCAAACTGTCTCAAGGATATCTTTTGATTCCTACTCACTCGTTATGTCAATTATATAAACAGTGATTCTTTGTATGTATGCCGAATTTACAACGCGTTTGATCTTTTTATTTTTAGAAATCTAATTCCCGAATTTCGATAAATAACTTAATATAGTGTGATGACTCTTCTTGACAAATTATTTCAAACCAATTTTTAGTTCGATTCGAACCTTTGCCAATACCACATGTATATTCAAGCAAGTGTTTCAATTTTTTCAATCCGTGTCTATGTGTTGTTTTCTGATTAAGTGTATTTAATATATATATATATTTTTTCTTATTATTAATTGTCACATTTTATGCGGCTATACAAACGTATTATGATCTTATACGATTGAATAACTTATTTTCCTTTAGCTTTAATTCTTCTAGCTGTAAATTAAAATGCGGAATTTTTGGTTCAGATATTGTTATTATTTTCTCAATATCCACCGACTGAATAATGCAACTTGGATCGATGTATATTTTCCCCATGTTTTTTATTACCCGATGGAATACGCCTCCTGTGCAATTTATTTCCACTACTTCACTTCGTGGTGCATTAAAGAAAATCATCTTGTCAAGCTCATTTTTCTGTTTATATTCGAGTAATGTATTATTGTTTCCTGCCGAGATAAGTATTTGACATTCAGTCAATGGTTCCAACATTTTATTTTCGAAAAAATTTCTTTCGCAGTTTGTTTTTTCAATCAATTTTGCAAAATCACTTTTACAAATTTTCAATTTATCATGACTTTTACATTTTTTTAGTCTGTCTTTTGTAACACAAGCCATTTTCTCATCTTCCAACAATAAATAGTCACCACAGGGCATAATTGTTAAACTTGTATTTGATGGTATATGCTGCTGTACGTTGTAGGTGCTTATTCCCCATACTTCAATATAACCTTGTTTAATCGCTGGTACACTTATTTCTATCACCACAAATTTACCTCTTACACTAATTTGTAGAGTAGCTATTTTATTCAAATCATCTTCATTTCGAACTGTTGGGAATCGATATCCTTTTGTTTTCTGTATATGTGATACTTGGTAATATTTCTGTATATTCATTGCTTCTGATGTATTGTGTGTATTATATAGATTTTCAATGAATTTTCTGAAACCCGTCATAAATTCAAATTTCCTTACTTCCTGTTGTCTTATCGAACTTATCAGCTCAGTTGCTTTTTCAGATTCCTCGCTCTTCAAACTATTAAATTGTTCTACTGTATCATCAATACCATTTCTGATCATCCACATCTCATTTTCCCTTTCATTAATTACTAGCACAACATTTTCATCTCTGGTTTCCAAATCTGTATAACTCCCTATATATTCATATATTTATTTACTTTTTTTGAATTTAACTCCGAACTATGATCGATACTTGGCAGTATTAAATTTTTAGCGTGTTTTTGTTTTGATTAGTTTGACATAATTTGTCCTCATATGACTTCGATAGGTTTCATTTTTATTAAATTCGGTAATCTGATTTAAGTTGAGATCATATATCATATCTTCTTTTTGAGGTACTGTTACTTTTTCAACAATATTAACCATATGATCAAAAGTAATAATCTTCCTCCTGATAATATATTATCCCTGGGTTGTAAATTTCACCTATTGGTGAATTTTCCATTCCCACTGAAATTGTTAAAAGTGCTAATGTGCCGTAGTATTTCCACATTTTACTTGCCAAACCTGCAATTTATTTTGTATCATTAGCTTTACATTTAATATGTGACTGCTTTAGTCTATTTGCATGTACTACTTTATTCTTATTTTTAATTTCAATCTTAACATTATTTTTATTGTCATCTACTTCTAATATCAAGTAAGGTCCTGAATACTGATCATGTAGTTTATGCTGTGTGACGAGAATCTGGGCAAGATCTCGTCTCTCTCTCCCTCAAAGCCAATATAGAAATATCTTGTACTCATACGTGAGATTTTCTTTCAGGTGCAGAAGCGCGACCACGGCAGATCGCAATAAGAGAGAAAGAGACATAAATTCACGTGCGCGCAGGGACTGCGCGAAACGCGAGCGCGTCGCGACTAATTACGCGTACGAGCAGCGAGCTACAAGGACAGTACAGTTTGGGCCCGATTCCGAGCGACACGCACAAGTCGAAATCGATTGCGTTTTGTAAGCCCGCTGTAAATCGCGCCGCGAGTGTGAGTGGTTGTAACGCGTGCATTTGAGTGCATTGTGAGCGAGAGTGTGTGAGCGGCCCGGAATCCAGCGTCGTGGATTGGGCAGCGGAAATCGCATTCGGAGGCAGCTACTGTAAGTGCCAGTTTTCTGACTCTCTCTCTCTCTCTGATTGCATTGCGACTCGCGTCCGCCGGTTTAGGCGAACAATCGCGCGGCCGTGGCACTGCACCAAATTGCCGTCCTGAGCACGGCTGTAATTGACTTATTTCTTTATTAATAATAATCATTCTTTTTGTTAAACTTAATTCCTTCGTGTCACTTGATTGCTTGTGCACTCTTCCCTCTTACTCCCTTTCAGGTAACCGGACCCGGTCGCTAACGCGACCAACGCAGCGAAAACGCAGGTACTTTTCTCCCCCTGTAACTTTCACCGTTACAGCTGTTTTCCCCCTTTTAATAAATACACGCTATCTCCTGGTTTAAATAATTTTTGCGTTGACTTTTTTATCGTAATAAAACTTATTTTTCAGCTTTGCATCTATAAGTTTTTCTCTAGCTATGCCTTTTATTTCTGATAATGTTTTGCATAATTTTCTTACATAATCAGTATATGTTATTATTCTTCCTGATTTTTCAATGGATTCTGCCGTCGGAAGGTTTGGTAGTTTACCAAAAACTAATTGAAACGGCTGGAATTTGTGTGCTTCATGCACCGATGTATTATAACTGAACATTGCCATTTCAAGGAGATCATCCCAATCCCGATCTCTACCTGCTATTGTCTTAAGGTACTCTGCAACGGAGTGATGTGAACGTTCTAAGGATCCATTACTGGCAGGTTGATAGGCCGTAGTCGTTATTGTTTTAATTTTCAATGCTTTTGCCATTTCAACAAACATTTTTGAAGTGAAATGTGTACCTTGGTCTGACAAAATAATTTGAGGACAACTGAATATACATATGAATTCTTTCAAAAATGCGTCCGCAACTGTTTCTGCCGTTGCATCCTTCAGTGCTATTGCTCTACAGAACTTCGTTAAATTGCATTGTATTGTCAATATATTGTTATTACCCTTTTTCGTTCGTGGGAATGGCCCAACAATGTCTATGGCTACTTTTTCCATTGCTTCATAAGGAGTATTACTAATTACCATTGGCTGTCTCACCTTTTGACGCACCAACTTTTTTAATTGACATACTCTGCAGCATTGTATAAATTGTACAATATCCTTTTTCATACTTTTCCAGTAATAAATAGGTTTCATACGCCTCATTGTCTTCGAAATTCCTTTATGATCGCCGATTGCGCTTGCGTGCATATTCTTCATAATCTGTTGTCTGCCTGGAAATGGTATAAATAATATATCTCCTTTACATATAATTATTTTTGTTTCCACGTCAACAAATAATAGTTTCATTATATTTTCAATATGTACCCAAGGTATGTTGCATATCTCTTGGCTTTTTGCTATGCTTATTGTTTTGACATTAAATTTCTCCAATAATTCTTTTAATATTGGCAGTCCTTTTTCAATGTTATTTATTACTCCTGGGGTACTATCATTATTATACTTAATGCAAATTGCAAAATCTACCATCTGTTTTCTTTTTACAATTGTTACCTCCCCAGGATCAGATTTTATTGACTGTAGTTTATTCTGACTTAAGAGATGTGTTGATCCGTCATCACTGGCTCTCCCTTCATTATCTATGAAAAATGCGTAATTATCTTTTCGCATAAAACAACTTTTCTCTGCATTCAATTAATATTTTCTTAGTTATGACTTCGTTATCATTTTCTTTTAATTCATTTTCATAATCATTTAGGTCGTTTTTATAATCATATACTGATTCATCCTGTATCTCTTTGCTGCAGGTTTCAGGAGCTTTTACCGGTGATTCAATAATTACTTGGTCAGACTCGGGTTCATGTATTTCAATTTCTCTTGTTCTATTATTGCCGTTTTGTTTTTCGGCTTAGTTTTATATGTTCTTGTCAGCTTATAGTTTAAGGGTGCTGTGTTGGTTTCACTAGCTCTTGTCATTACATTTACACCTTCAATTACTGGGTTGCGTGATAAACAGTCAGCTACAACATTTGTCTTTCCTGGGATGTAACGTATTTCATAATCGAAAAGAGACATGGAAAATTGAGAACGACTAACCCTTGAATTTGGATCATTTGAATGTCTAAAATAAAGCAGTGGTTTGTGTGGTGTATGATAAGTATGTGGCGAGAGAGTGCGTGTACGACAAGTATGTGCGCGAGTGTGTGTGTGTCGCTAGTCGATCAGTCGCGCCGCGTTTCGTACGTAAACACGCACCGCGTACAGTTTAGTTTACGCTCCGTGCGGCTCGAGACAACACGTACCGATCTCCACACTCAAATTGTACAGCCAAATTATTACTTATAATAAAGTACCATTAACTATCACTGTGCGTATTTCTCCTTTATTTAAGAACATAACAATTAGTGGCGACGAGGATGTTTTGAACTGTATTCACGCGTGTGACAGGGTGCACAAATGCCAGGTAAATCGGACGTGGGATGGATTTGGAAATTAACAAAAAAAGAAATAAGTGACGAACTAGAAAAAGAAAAACGCGGAGTGCAAGTCGATCCAAAAGCAACGCGCGACGACTTACGTGACACGTTAGTGTTATTAGTGCACGAAGAAGCAAATGCAAAACGAGAGGCCGTAGTCGACACGGAAAACAAAGATAACCAGCCGAGGAACGGCAAGGAGAATCGGTAGAAAATCAAGCCGAACAGAAAGTAAACAGTAGCAGCACACAGTACCCCAGAGACACATTCCAAGAGTACGACTCAGATAGCGATAACGACATGGCGGAGAACAGTACTCGAATAAAATTTTGTCTAAATAAGGACAAATGGGAAACATTCGTCGAGCGCCTTGAGTTCCAGTTTCTAGCTCGGGACACAACTATCGACGCGAAAAAGGCAGCCATACTGCTCACCTCAATAGATGAGGACGCATACGAGCTCAAAAAATCTTTGTGCACCGCAAAAGCTATCCGAAAAAAAATACGTGGAGCTCACGAAGCTCATGGCAGATCACCTCGAGCCTAAACCGTCTGAACTGATGGAACGAAATAATTTCTACAAAGCAAGCCAGGAACAAGGCGAAAGCATTGCCGATTTTGCCGCACGTTTGAAGAAATTGTCGTTAAAGTGCAATTTCGATAAAATAACAGAGTCCTTACGAGACCAATTCGTATGCGGACTATCTGATAAGGACACGAAAATCAAGCTGTTCGAAACAGAAGATTTAACGTTCGACACAGCATTAAAAAGCGCAATCGCGCGAGAAATGGCGCAGAAAAACGCGCAAAGCAACGTGGGAATTAAACACCAGCAAGATGTACTTGCTATCGGGCAATATAACAGCCAGCGCGAGAGGTCGAGTCATAACAACAAACAGGGACCACGCACGCAGCAAAGCCGACATCTAGGACGCGAAGCTAAGGACAACTCATGCTGGAACTGTGGTGGTCGTGGACATACGCGTTATCAATGCCCCAACCCGGTAACATCAAAACAACGCAATGATTGTGCCAGTTGCGGTAAAACCGGGCATAGGAGGGATGTATGTAAGTACAAAGACGCGACATGCGGTCACTGTAGGAAACGCGGACACATTGAAGATGCCTGTTTCGCCAAACGCGCAAATGCCAAGCGCGGGATCAAAAAGATCGATAAGGAAGGCAGCGAACAAGACAGCGACGCAGACGAAGATGATGCGCGGTCTTTTGAAGATCATCGTGAAGATTTCTACACGCTCGACATAGTCGAAAATAAACGTGTTAACAAACACTTTGTAAGTGGAGATCGGGACGGTGCGCCAATGTATGTCGACGTACTTATTAACGATTTAAATACGAGAATGGAAGTCGATTCGGGCACATACGAATCGGTAATTTCGAATAAAATCTGGCGTGAAAAATTTCCGAACGCGAAGCTTTCCGATACACCGGTAGAATTGCGTGGTTACGATGGCACTATAATGAATCCGATCGGTAAAATAACGCAATTAAAAGTAACATTTAGGAACAAAACCCGCACGCTCGACTGCTATGTTTTATCAGGATCGGGCCCCGCCTTGATCGGTCGTAAATTGCTTTCGGCATTCGGGTGCTGGCCGTTGCACATCGAAGAACGGGATAATACCGCAGTTAACAAAATAGATAAAATAAGAGTCTCAAATGATTTTGTAAGT
The DNA here is from genome assembly GCA_034770305.1 of Trichogramma dendrolimi. Lineage (NCBI taxonomy): Eukaryota > Metazoa > Arthropoda > Insecta > Hymenoptera > Trichogrammatidae > Trichogramma > Trichogramma dendrolimi. Next base: position 32,927 of record JAPMIB010000193.1, read on the forward strand.
AAATAATGATTTATTTAGTTTGACCCCGGGTTGTTACAACAAAAGTAAGACCAAAATATACTTGCAAGCCGATGCTAAGCCAGTCGCATTCAAGGCACGACATGTAGCGCACGCGCTAAGACCATTAATTGAAAATGAGTTAAATAGACTTGTATCTTTAAAACACTTAGAATCAGTGGAAGTCAGCGAGTGGGCCACGCCCATAGTCCCCGTTTTCAAGAGCAATGGAAATATAAGGATTTGCGGTGACTTCAAAATTACGGTGAATCCATTCATAATTATGAATAAATACCCATTGCATACGATCGACGACATTTTTTCAGCGCTGCAAGGAGGCGAAACATTCACGAAACTAGACCTACGCCATGCTTACATGCAGTTTGAGATGGAAGAAAGCTGCAGGGCGCCACTTACGATCGTCACGCACAAAGGGTTATTCCGGTATACGAAAATCCCAGAAGGAATTGCACCGGCGCCAGCGGACGTCCAACAGAAAATGGACGAATGTTTAGCGGGAATAAACGGCACAATAACCTACATCGATAACATATACATCACAGGACGGAACAATGAAGAACATCTGAGAAATTTAAGGGCAGTATGCGAAAGACTGCAAAATTGCAATCTCCGTATCAACACCGAAAAAAGCAAATTTATGCAAGACAAACTGGACGTACTGGGTTACGTAATTGACAAGGATGGATTGCACAAATCTAAATCAAAAGTATACGCCATGGTAAATGCGCCGATACCGTCGAATGCGAAGGAATTAGCTTCCTTCCTGGGGTTAATAAACTTCTACGCCCGGTTCTTAGAGAAACGATCCGAAAATCTGAAGCCGCTATACGATTTGGCAAATCAGAAAGATTACGTGTGGAACGACGAGTGTACGAAATCATTCGCGTGGGTCAAAAACGAACTAATATCCCCTCGAGTACTGGCTCACTACGACCCAAAGGAACAGATTGTACTGGCAAGCGACGCTTCCGACTACGGATTATCGGCTTTTTATCGCACAGATACAAGGACAACACGGAAAAACCTATCGCATATGCATCGCGTATAATACCAAAAAAAGAACAAAAACGAACAATCCTAGACAAAGAGGCCATGGCAGTAGTCTTCGGATTCAAAAGGTTCCGAGATTTTATATTCGGAAAAGAAATTATTCTACGCACCGACAACAAATCGTTGCAACTCATTCTCGGACCACGGAAAGGTATTCCACAGACCGCGGACAACCGATTCCAACGCTGGGCCTACTACTTGTCCGGGTTCAGATACAAAATAGAGCATATAAGCTCGAAAGCAAACGCAAATTGCGACGCGTTATCTCGTTTACCAGTCAAAACAGAAGCGGACATACACCTACTAAAAGTCACATTTTCGAATGTGCATTATTTCGACGAAGGAATCGACATAGTCGATAGCAAAAAATTAGCCCGAGAAAGCATAAAAGATGAAGTAATCAACAAAGTCATGGTGTACACAAAAAGCGATTGGCCAAAATTATGCGATCTCACGGATGCATTAAAACCTTATCACAGAAAAAAGCTAGAACTAACAGTTGAAAAAAACTGTTTATTTTGGGGCTTACGCGCGGTTATACCTACCAACATGAGGCCAACGATTCTGCGTGAGCTCCACGCCTCGCATATGGGAATTGTAAAAATAAAAATGTTCGCTCGTTCTTATGTGTGGTGGCCAGAAATAGATCATGACATCGAATTCACCGTGAAAAACTGCAACACGTGCATCATTGAAGCAAAAAAACCACCGAACTCGCCGCTCACAACGTGGCCATGGCCAGATCGCGCGTGGAGCCGATTGCACGCAGACTTCTTGGGACCTTTCTACGGAGACATGTACCTTGTCGTAATTTGTGCCCACTCAAAATGGCCCGAAATAATAAATTTTAAAAAAAATACTAAGGCTCGTAAACTTATAGAAGAGTTTAAAATCCTCTTCGCACGGTTCGGGCTGCCAATGCACTTGGTGACGGACGGAGGGCCACAATTTCGCAGCAGCGAATTCGAGAAGTTTTTGAAACAAAACAGCGTAAAGCACACGCTCACTCCTCCGTATCACCCAGCAACAAATGGAGCAGCCGAAAACTTCGTGGGCATATTCAAGGACAAGGTGTCGAAAATTGTTAAAGGGGGAGAAACAGTCGAATCGGCAATTAACAAGTTTCTATTCGACTACCGAAGCATTGAGCATTGCACCACGGGTAAAAGCCCCTATCAAATGATGTACAAGCGGGACATGCGTACCAGGTTCGACGTATTCAGGGACAACACTGCAGAAACGGTGCAAGCACATCAACGAGCACAGATAGTGGCAAGAAGTGGCAATCGACAGTTGGAATTAGAAAAAGACGACGAAGTTTTCATAGACGACTACCGCGTGAATGCTGAGAAAAGGAGCAAGGCAAGAATTATAAAAAAACTATCACCATCCACCTTCGCCGCAAAAGATGAGGACATATTATCCACAAACGCCACAAGGATCAGATAATAAAAGTTCCGGGGTCGAACAAGGAATTACGCAGGTCACCGCGATTCCAAAACTTTAATGATTAGAGGGAGGAGAGTTGTGGTGTATGATAAGTATGTGTGAGAGAGTGCGTGTACGACAAGTATGTGCGCGAGTGTGTGTGTGTCGCGAGTCGATCAGTCGCGCCGCGTTTCGTACGTAAACACGCGCCGCGTACAGTTTAGTTTACGCTCCGTGCGGCTCGAGAACACGTACCGATCTCCACACTCAAATTGTACAGCCAAATTATTACTATAATAAAGTACCATTAACTATCAGTGTGCGTATTTCTCCTTTATTTAAGAACATAACAGTTTGTGATCTGTATATATGATAAATTTTCTTCCCAATAAATATGTCTTGAACTTCATTACAGTGAAAACAATGGCTAAAGCTTCTCTTGAGTATGTGTCATATTTTTGTTCAGCGTCTGATAGTGCACGTGATACGTACCCAATTGGCATTTCTTTCTTGTCTTTAATCTGTGCTAAGTAACCTCCTATTGCTATTTTTGATGCATCTGATGTAACTATGTATTGTAAACTCGGGTCGGCTACTTGTAGTACTGGACCTTTGCACAATAAGTCTTTAAGTATATCTAGGGCCTCTTGGTGTTCTTCAGTCGATTTGAATTCTCTGTCTTTCTTTTGTAATTCGGTGAGTGGTTTAGCAATATCTGCAAAATTTCTTATAAATCTTCGGTAATATCCTGCTAGTCCCAAGAATTGCCTTATATGCTTTATCCTACGCGGCGTTGGAAATTTTCTTACCGCTTCTAATTTTCTAGGGTCGCATTTTACCCCTCTTTCACTTAGCACATGTCCAAGATATACTACTTCTGTCTTTAATAAGATGCATTTTTCTGGTTGTAATTTGAGGTTTACCTCTCTTGCTCTGCATAGAAATTTATATAACTTAGCATAATGTTCTTCTTTTGTTTTTGAAAAAATTACAGCATCATTAAGGTAAAGAAAAAGATCTTTTTGTTGTAATCCCTTAAATGCTATATCCATACCCCTTTAGAAGGTTGCAGGTGCATTACATAACCCCATTGGCATATTAACAAACTGAAAAAGTCCAAATGTAGTAGAAAATGCTGTTTTATATCGATGCTCTCTTTTTAACAAACACTGGTAAAATCCACTTGAGAGATCAAGTGTACTAAAATATTTTGCATTGCCAACGTGATCAATTATGTCTAATATGTTTGGTAAAGGATATCGATCTGGTTCTGTCTTTTCATTTAATTGGCTATAATCAACGACAAGCCTGTATTTCTTATTTCCTTTATTGTTTGGTGTTTTTGGTACCAGAAATATATTTGATCTGTACCCCGAGCCTGATGGTTCTATGATCCCTGACTTGAGCATATCGACTAATTGTCTTTCTAATTCTTCTTTCAAGGCGTGAGGAAATCTGTAAGGTTTAGCATTAACTGGTACGTCGTTTGTGTATATAGCGTGCTCAACGTTGTGCATTGTCGTTAATTTTTCTCCTTTCAGGTGGAAAATATCTTGAAATTCTTTCAGCAAATGTAATATTCTTTGATCACAAGTTTCATTTAATTGCAATATTTCAAATAATTTTTGTAACCTTTTATGGTCATACACTACATTCGTTTTTCCATAAAAATCTTCTATGTTTTCTTCTTCTTATTCGTCTATATGACTTATATATTCATTTTCGTCCTGCTCAGGCTCTTTTATATTGCACTTTTCAATATATTCACATATATCGTTTATATCATCGTATTCACTTTCATAACTATTCAACCCTTTACCATATTCTCTGGTATAATTTTCCCAAGTTTTTTCATGCTGTTCCTGCACCATAACCACATTAACATCGTAGGACTCGTTTTAACCTCATAAGTAGCTGCATCCTCGTACAATTCACTTATCAGTTTTCTATGGAAATCATCATCTCGTCGTGATATCTCCTTCGTATGAAAATTTTCATCAAATTCATTATTCATCGTCTTGAAAATCGTCATTTTTACGGTGCAGTGTTATCTTTGTGCAAAAATTTTTATCTTTCCTTTCTACTCTCAATATTAAACTCATTATTTTCGTCACACTTCCATTCATTAGTGCATAATATCTCATTGCCGTTACATTTTTCATTATCTATGCTGAAAATATCCCTTACGTCGCATACTGTTTCATCGGTGCACAAAATATCTTCATCCCTGCACACTATCCTGGCGCGTAGAATCTCATCGTCCCTGCACACTGTCTCGGTGCGTAGAATTTCATCGTCCCTGTACTCTGTTTCCGTGCGTAGAATTTCATCGTCCCTGCACTCTGTCTTGGTGCGTAAAACTTCATCTTCCATGCACACTGTCTTGGTGCGTAAATTCTCACTATCGTTGCGCACTATCTCGTCATTGCCTGAAATATTCTCGTTCTTGCACTCTACCTTGGTGCGTAAAATCTCACTATCGCCGCACACTGTCTTGGTGCGTAAAATCTTGTTATCGTCTCGTTCTTCATGCATATCATGCAAACCTTCTTCGTGGCAACATATCATTTTTATGCTACTTATATCCTCTTTGAAATGCACTTTTCTCTTCCTGCGTGGATCTTTCTTTTCACTGCATACAGGAATCATCTTCTGAAAATTGGGATTTACACTTGTACAACACTTTTTCTTGTGCTCAATTTTAGTTTTTTGTTTTATTGGTATTCGCGAAAACAGGCTCTTCGAATTCATCGTACACGCCGCTATTGCATCGTCTGGCTTCTCTTCTTCTTCTTCGTCCCCACCATTACTTTTTTCAGTTGACTTTGAAATTTTTATCATTGTGCCTCTGACGCTTCTTTCATATTCATCATCAACTATCATGCTTTCGTCATCGGCTGTCATAACTTTGATAGCTACGTCACTTGTCGCTTTCTTCGTCGTCATCCGTTTATCTTTCCGCTGACGCAGTCGGTTCTCATAAGTTCTGATATTTACTTCATATCTTTCGCAAAATTTTGGCAAACTAAACGGTATTTCATAGTTATCAAATTGCAATGTATTATTTTCATAATTAATAATAACTTTTTTATTTGCAAAAAATTTTGTTCCCAATATACCACCTTGTTTAATCGGGAAAGTATCATCTACAACTTGGAAAGTTATAGGAATTTCGTTATTTAAATTGATATTTACTTCTCCTATTGATCTAATCACTTTATCTGTAATTCCTCTTAAAAGCACTCTTTTATGAAAATTTATCGTTACTCCTCTTAAAATCTCCGAATATTTAATGATACTTTCTGCTGCCCCAGTATCTAACATTAATTCAACGGGATTTTTTAATAAATAAGATGTTATTATTTGTGGGAGAGGGGTTATCTGCTCTTATATGGTAAATTGTTTCATTATTTAATTCTGATTCATGTTGTTGTTGCTGCTGTTGTTGTTGGGGCTCCCATAACGTTGTTTCTCCGCCCCTTGCGAGGAACGGGCTAACCCATTTCCCTGATCCCTTCTTGGGGATCGTCAATTTCGAGAAATATGCCCAATTCTATCACAATTATAACACCTTCTATCCTCCCCTCCGTTATTATTATTCCCTTGATAATTACCCGCATTATTATTTCTAGGGCGATTGTTATAATTTCTATTATTGTTATTATTCGAATTATTTCTGTTATTGTTAAAGTATTGACCATTTCTATTGTTGTAACCGTTATTATTGAATCTATCATGCCATTTTGGACATTCCCGTTGTTATAAATATCATTATTTTTCCCAGCTAGCCCGTTTAATGTCTCAAGAAGTTCATTGCATTTACTCATAGTGTGACCCTTTCTCAAGCACCAATTGCATACTAACGTATTTAAATAATTAATAGAGCGAATTTCAAGTACATCATTATCATTATTATTATTGTTCAAAGTTTTATTCATTAATTCCAAAAAGTCGCTGCAATTACTCACGGTATGTCCTTTTTTTGAGCAATACGTGCATGATACTAGTGAAGTTAAATGATTGATTGTTATAATCTCCGGTTCTTTTTCCTTTTTAATTTCCAAATCTCTTTTAGCAAATTTAATACAATTATTTATGCAACGCTCAGTGCTCTTACAAAAGCCGTATTTTTCTTTCTGGCGTTCCGTGTTATCTACTGTGAATTTAATGCAATTTGATAAATTATAACCCGTGCTGTAGCAGTAGCTGCATTTTTCTTTCTCTACTTTATTCATCTTTCGCAATGAGTCACAGTCAATCGTTATATGTTCGTTTGACTCACAAATAGTGCAATTTGATTTTTTATTACCGTAAATATTTAATTTGTTTTTATCTATTTCAAATCCATCCTCGCGCTCGATTTTGATGGCTTCATTACGCGCTTCATCAAGAGTATTCGCGGTCAATCGCGCTTTAATCTCCCATCTCAAACCTCTTTTAAATGCAGTTAATAAGTCAGTTTCTAAGCTTGTGTCAAATGCTGCCCCTGCTTTTCCGTCGCGTCGCGCTGCTGCTTTAATTTCTCTCTCTAGATCTTTTAATCGCGAGAAAAATGTTAGCACGCCCTCTTTCTTTTCTTGTTTTAATTTTGATAAATCCCCGTAACATTCAAAAAATAATTTACTTGTGCCGAAATTGTTTTCTACAAAATTAGCAAGATCGGCAATCGACTCATGTGCAGTTGTATCAATACATTCTAATGCCACTCCTGATAATTTTACTCGAATGAATTTTAAATAAATCTTCTGCCTGATTGGCATCTATTAATTCGCCCGCGGGTCTACATCCTTTTACGAATCTAATCGCCTCGTCCCTATCGCGCCCAGAGAAATTCGGTACAAGTTGTAATATATCTTTAAATGACGGGCCTCTATTGTTTGCCATATTGTCAATTTCTATTTGTTCACCGTCTACTTCTTCGTTATTAAAATTATCAAGTAAATTAGCACGAACTGTTAAATTTAGTACCGATACTTTTATGATTATTACAGCAAAAATGAATAAAACGACTCAAAAAAAACATTGCCGTTCTTTCATGAATCTCCGGACTTTCATAAGTCAGTAGCACCATCTATTGGTACTCGTTTTATTCTTTGGTTAGAGTACATCCAACAGAAATTTGTTTGTTACATGGCTATAGATGTACAGTAACGCCACCACTCGCAGCATGTGGCTTCCGACATATCTTCTGTCTCTCTCAGCTTCGTGCGCGAGACCGGATCTAATGTCAACAACAGTCTGCTGACTGCTTCTTGATTTTCCAATGGCTAATAATTACATTTTTTTTGAAAGTGAAAAAAGTATATGTAGAGTGCAATTATATCTTTGAAACTCAACCTACTGTTTCATAATGAAGCTATGAAGAAGTTTCTATAGCTTTTTATGAAAATTTGACATTTTTAGCAATTCAAATTCAAAAAATACAGCAGTATATATGTAAATTGACATGTATACATTAGTGTATGTAGTGTCACTGTACTTTATGTATGTGTATATGACTGTATCATATACAGGGTGGGAAATAAATATGGAAACCCCTGAAAATCTCGTAGAATAAGTTGAAAAAAAAATCAAAAACCTCATATCCGACTTATTTTTTTACGGGAAATCCAATGGTAACCTTGAACTGGACCTTGAACATAATCTTCAAGCTCAAGCGACCCAGAAATTGATTTTTCGAATGGAAACCCCCATTTTTTATTGCAGATTTGAAAAGAACGGAAAATTTTACGTTGAAGTATTTTATTTTGTTTTCAAGGTCATATCAATGTTATACAATAGTTAAAAATAAAGTCCTCATTCTAATCTAAATTTTTCGAAAAAAATTGAAATTTTTTCTCATTTTTTCTTACAAGGAGACCACTTCAACTCTGGGTCATGTATTTGCTCCAAAAATTTTTTGGGGTCTCCTGGTACCCAATACTGAAGATCCCTGTGTTTAGTTTAATCTCATGAACCTTAGGACCCATTTTTTGGAGGATTTTACACATTATAAAAAAATTTTTGTTATTTTCCATATCGATATAGAAGTACTTAAGCAAAAAAATGCAAAGAACAAAAAAGTCTTAAAATTTTTCAAAGAATCTGTCTGAATTTTTTCAGAATTTTTAAACCGTCTATTACATATTTTCAGAGACTCAAATTTGACGTTTTTCTTGGGGTCTTCAGAGACCTCTGAAAATAGGTTATAGACGGTTTTAAAAATTCTGAAAAAATTCAGACAGATTTTTGAAAAATTTTAAGACTTTTTTGTTCTTTGCATTTTTTTGCTTAAGTGCTTCTATATCGATATAGAAAATAACAAAGATTTTTTTATAATGTGGAAAATCCTCTAAAAAATGGGCCTTAAGGCCCATGAGATTAAACTAAACACAGGGATCTTCAGTATTGGGTACCAGGAGACCCCAAAAAATTTTGGAGCAAATACATGACCCAAAGTTGGAGTGGTCTCCTTGTTAGTAAGACTTTCACGTCTCTCTCATGTTAGAACAATTTTATTTTTTTTTTTTTTTGAGATACAGCGATTTTTGTGAACCACTAACCTCAAACATTTAATTCTTTTAATCTTAACAAGTAATTTTCATTTAAGTTTGACACACTTCATAAAAGTCAATAGGTCTGATCTTAAACTTTCTGCTACCATTTTAAAAAACCGTTCGTGAGAATAAAGTCAGTTACTTTTTAGTCCAGTCTTCAACGTAAAAATTAATATTTATTGAAAATTTAATGATAATGTTACGTTTGTCGGATAGAGAAAGAATATCTTTGCTTATGATGAGGGGATGAGGAGATAAGAAAAGGTCATATTCCATAGTGCAAGAACGGTCTGATGGTGACCCTGACCGCCGTCTAGAATTTTGTGAGGAAATGATGGCAATGATCAATCAAGATCCTAGATTTTTGAAAAATATTGTTTTTTCTGACGAAGCGACATTCGTCACCATACGCATTGGATGGTAGAAGGTCACACTCAGTACCCAGCAAAAATTAAATATATCGGCAGGGATCATCAATGACACATTAATAGGTCCTTTTTTCATCAAAGGCAACTTAAATGCGACATCTTACGAGCATATGCTACGAACCGAGATTGTACCAGCTATTCGAGCCTTAAAAGGAGAAGAGTTTGAGTTTACGTGGTTCCATCAAGATGGCGCTTCACCACATTATGGAGTTCGTGTTAGGAACTACCGAAACGATGTTTTTTTTGAAAGATGTATAGGTAGAAGGGGTACCAACGAATGGCCTCCAAGATCACCTAATTTGACTCCTTTAGATTTTTTTGTGGGGATATTTTGTGGGGGCCTGACGAGACATCGTAGGTCTCCTCGCCATCATCCGTGGTGAACTCCAACACTCTGTCACGGAAATAGCTGGCGATGATCCGCAACAGGTAGGTCGGAACCTCCATCCGGCTCAGAACGGTGTAGATGTTTTTCCACCGCGCCGAATTGAAGGCGTTCCTCACGTCCAGTGTGATGATGGCGCAGTACTCCTTGGTGCCCCGATGCCATCTTTTGCCACTGATGGCCGATCGAGCGGTGCTGAGTACGCTTTGTACGGCGTCGACAGTCGACCACCCTTTACGGAATCCGTGTGTGTGTGTGTGTGTGTGTGTGTGTGTGTGTGTGTGCGTGTGTTGGGATGTGCGCAGTGATATCTCGATGATGGTAGTTCGTATCATTACTGTAGATATCTCATTTTATTCGTTTTTATGTAAGGAAGAAGCTAAAACATCATTTTTAGTTCTGCGTTAAGTATTTAAAAAGTTATGAGAGATTTTCGAGAAAAAAAATTATTTTTTTTATGCTTTTTTTTTTAGTTTTGTCATATTTGTTCTGAAACAAACTGGTTTTTTTAATGAAAGTAATACTTTTTTTAAGGAAGAGCTATTAACCTTTGATTTAAGATAAAAAGTGTAAAGATTCACCGTAAGTTTGAAAAGTTACGTTTTGAAAATGAAATTTGGTTTTTATGATTTTTTCTTTTTTCTTAGTTTTGTGTTGTTTCGTGTTCAAAATTTATGATGCGTCAAAACATTTTTTATGGATGGATTAAGGATGAAGCCAGAAAATTTGATTTAGCGATAAATGAACAAAAAAAATTTTTTTTCGATTTTTAAAAAAATTTTTTTTTGGGGAAATTTTTTTTTTTTTTTTTTCGTATCGTTTGGTTGAGAAATAATTTATGATTGAAACTGTTTTGTGAACAAATTAGAAAAGATGATATTAATATGTAAAGGAAATGTATTCCCTTCAAGTGTGTGAGTGTGTATGGTAGGAGAAGGGGGATCTGTCTCTCAATGGTAGATCGGGTGAGCTCATGAGGACAGATCCGATCGAGTAGCTAAAGAGAACGGTTAATTAAACTTTCATTGCCGTTTCTTTGTTTACAGGTAAATTGTATATAATAGAATTAAGTTTAATTATAATTTAAAATAAGAAACTTTGTTTACAGAGGAACATTGGAGTTTATTTGACTAAAACCTTATAAATATTTCCAATAGTATATTACTGCCCTAGGCCGTAAAAAATAAAAAAGCCCCAGAGTACGTGTAATGAGTATCCGAGGCGAAGCCGAGGCCGATAAACACGTGCTCTGGGGCTTTCTTTTTTCGCGGCATAGGCCTGTATACTATTATTCATACACAGTGGCCCAAAAATCGCTCTTCCCGCTTTGCGCAGTGGCAAGGAAGTAGTCACTTTCGGGCCGCTGGTATGACAATTATTTTTTTTTTTTTTAGGGAACTACCTTAATTGTTACGTCATCGTGAAAAAAATTTGATAAAAATTATATATCAAAGAATAGAAGAACGTTGGCAATTGATTCCACAAAAAGAAATAATTTATGATTGAAACTGTTTTGTGAACAAATTAGAAAAGATGATATTACTATTTCCAAATCATTTTCAAGTTAAAAAAAAAGTATGAGGAAGCTACTTGCCAATACATTGGCAGCGGTTTTTTTCCTTTGGGAGAAATACGACATTTTTTTTCAACTATCTATTCAAAAATAATTGGCGGTAATAATAAAGAATCAAAGTTTGAAATTAAAGGCCTGAATTCGAATTTCTTTACTAATAATAGATACGTTTTTGATTATAAATTACTCGGAACAATCAATGAATAACATGTTCTCAAATATCAGGAAAAACGTATGTTGAGATTTGGGTATGAAATTGACATCTCATTTTTACTTATTGTCGGATGCCCGTTAAATGTTTGAATTTATATGCATGATTTATCCTCACAACAATATTAATTTTAAATAACTACAAATATTTTTTATCATTCAGAAGTACAAAAAATCTATAAAACTGGATCTCTTGAAAATACAACTCATGTCATCAAATGTACAGAAATCACGCATCACCCTTTTACACTATTTTTATGATTTCAAAGCAATAATTTGATATGATTTTGAAGATCATCTAATCACTAGGCGAAATTTTGATTTTATATTTCTAATTTTTTATTAGGTATAGTGCTAATCAATGTCCATTATCGCATTAAACTGCATTTAATTTTATTTATACGTTGACTACTGGCAATGAGTATTTTTACGAGAATATTATAAAGAATCATTCTTTTAAACGTTATATTTGAAATAATAGAAAAAAGTTATTCCGATATATTTATCAAGAGTTATTGTTGTCTTGATAATAACTAAAAGTTTAATAATATAATATGTCACTTATGATATTCTGTGACAATTTTTTATATTCGTTGGAGTGGCTTAATGTCACTTTGTACAAACAATTTATTCTCATAGATTTAGGTTTTTTCGGGAAAAAGATAATATTCAAAATATTTATTTAAATATCACTAATTTGTTTTTAGATTATGTATCTTAAAAATGCTAACCAAAGCTTCTTATTTTTTATAAATATAAGAATATAATTTCAGACCATTTTTAAAAAATAATTAAATCTTTTTTTCACATAGAAAACGTGTTTGATAATTGTAAAAGCAGCTTCAGTATATAATTATCAAAACATAAAATAGTTTTACAAACGAATATATATATTTCGACCCTGATATAATTTTTTGATAATCTTCATCGATAATATTAAGATGATTCTATTTGATGATCTTAAAATTAATGATTATTGATCAACAGGGTTTGATTTTAATAAGTTTCAACCATTTATATGCAAAGTATCTAAAATACTTATCTTTCTTAAAGATTTAATTTTAATGATTACTCGATAAAAATCGAAACGTTCATCACGCTCAAATTTACGAAAAAATGATACTGTTAAATATAATTCATATTCATTGGAAATTAATTTAGTAAAAATGTATTTCTTACATTTTGGAATATTAACGCGATTATTAATTTTTTGGTTGCTACAAGCTAGTTTTATAAGGGCATACATGAATATTGAACGTTAGAAAATGATAACTGCGCGCGCAATGTACATATCTTACGTTCTTTACCTGTTTCGGCAGTTAAACGTTACTGCCTAATGAGAACACTAGTATTTTAAGTTCGTCAAAAGTTAAACTGAAAATTCTTTCAAAAGAATGTAAAAAAAGAATATTTGAAACCATTACTTCATTTAAAGATATCACTATTTCACGTAAAAACCCGAAATTGATTAAATCGTTAAAATATTGTTAAAGCTAAAGAAAAGTGATTCAGTATGAAAAGTTCGTTAAAAATAAAATTTAATGATCATTAATAATCATATCAGAAATTTATCTCTAATATAATATGAAATCAAAGAAGTAGTGACAAATTCTCTATACCTATATTATGAGAAACATTTTTTTATAAAAAATAGTTTATGATTAACTATAATTATTATTTGTGTCAAATAATGATTCGAAATAGTATATAAAACTTCTCATGTTAAAAAATTATTACAGTACATTAAAATTTTGAAAGTTTCTTATTATTACTTTTGAACCGTAAAAAAATGTTGTTAAACTTATGATTACGTAAATAGCTATTCATCAGAAGTGCTCAGAAAAGTAGTGTATTAATCATTGGCCTCGATTCAAAAGTTCTGAGATTATAAAGAACAGCATGAATATGCATCGTCAATGGAATATACACATTTTTTCCATCATAATTGTTTTCATAGCAATGATATTCTTTAACTCCGTTATTACTACGAGTCTTCAACCTTTGACAAATCCGACGTCAAAGTTAGTTTCTAATTATGTAGAAAAAACATCAGTAATTAATGGAAGTGATACAAAAAATGAAGCAATTACCCTTACAGATATTGTGAGAACCTTAAAAGAAAATCACTCAGTGCATTTAAATGAAATGAATGGTAGTTTACACCGTCACCACCATAAAAGTGGAAACTTCAACGTCGTTGATGAAAAGACTCCATTGTTTCCCACCGATCTTTTTAGTATTGAAGAAAGGCGCCAAGGAGCTGTCATTTTACATGTTCTTGGAGTAGTCTACATGTTCGTGGCATTAGCTATTGTATGTGATGAATTTTTTGTACCGTCTTTAGACGTTATTATTGAAAAATTGAATATCGCTGATGATGTTGCTGGTGCAACATTTATGGCAGCTGGAGGCTCTGCTCCGGAACTATTTACATCTATAATTGGAGTATTTGTGTCATTTGATGACGTTGGAATTGGAACTATCGTTGGTTCAGCTGTATTCAATATTTTATTCGTAATTGGCATGTGTGCAATATTTTCAAAAACAGTTTTATCTCTGACTTGGTGGCCTCTTTTCCGTGATTGTACTTTTTACAGTGCCAGTCTCTTAACATTAATTTACTTTTTTAGAGATAATTATATTTATTGGTATGAAGCATTGGTTCTATTTGGATTTTATTTAGCATATGTAAGTTTTATGAAATGGAATAGACCTATGGAAATGTTCGTCAAACGAATCCTTTTTAATAAAAAAGTTACAAGAGTGAGATCCACCGATCAATTGATGCCTACGGTAAGAAATTTTATCAAATTCTTTGAAATTTTTTAGATTTAATTGATGTAATTTATTTTTACCATCCATATAATTTAAATATATAAATTTGTTAATTTGTGCACCCAAACTGTCCAAGTTATTAAAAAATTCAAATAATTTTTAATAATACCTTATAAGGCAAAAGATATACGAAACATTTTGCCAAATGGAATTATGATAAATTGAGAAAAGCCATGTCAACCGTGAAATATTCAAATGGACATTGAAAATATATTAAAAAATATAAATCCCCAAAATTCTCTCTTGGCCCTATTTAAAAATATTAGCTTGGTTTCTACATGCAAAACCATAAGGAAATCCACGCAAATATCTATAACGAAAGAGGTGGACTTCATGTGGATTGACTTGGAATTCTTTCTTAAGCTGGTAACTTTCAATAAAATCGACATGGAAATCACCCTTATAAAAATTTCCTATAGAATCCCGCGAAATTCCTACAGGAGTCCTATAGGAAATTTTTATAAGGGCAATTTGGAAATGCACATGAAATCCACACATAAATTGATCCTTATCAAAAGAAGTAGATTTCATATAAGTTACCGTCTTTTAACATATGGCCGATTCTCTGTCAACTCAACCGGTCAAAATTTTTTTTCTATATCTAATATGATGAACACATTGTTTGGGATGTCCAAAAAAATTTATAGAGCGATTAGGGCATTCTATCACCTTATTCAAATTTCAAAGTTGGCCTTTTTCGCATTTTTTCGTAATTTATCAAAGTTCGCAAATATTTCATTAAGCTCTAGCTCAGTGTAGAATGACTCAAAATAAAAGTGCACTGAGCTTTTTGTTGGAAATTGTCTAAATTTTTAGAAAAAATGGGTCCGAAGCGATCTGAGCACTCTGGAGGCTTCTACAATAGAAATAGTCAAGAAAAAACAAAAAACTCCAAATCTAATCAAGTATGATCCGGACTTTCCTTTTCTAAACTATTTAAAAAGCTTCCTCAACATGTCAACTACTCCTTTGTAAGTTTTTATAATGGTTTGAGCATTATTACGCTCTAGAGACGCTAATATGTATCGAAAAACGTGCAAAAAAGACCCTTAAAACAGAGTATAACCTTAGATCTTTACATGTTACACATGCTAGGCAAACTCAAACCTCAAACATAAGTACATAAACTTAAAGAGCACAAAATTACCTTTAATTTGGTATATATAAAAGCTTTCTAAGTCCTCTAGAACCGAAGATACAGCTGTTTGAAATTTCACTGAGAATTAAAGCATTAAATCTGTCATTTTCATAGACCAGTTGACATGATACTTGAATGTTCAGTAAAACTTCAAATAGCTGTATCTTTGTTTCTGAAGGACTTAGAGAGTTTTTGCATATACCAAATTAAAGGTAATTTTGTGCTCTTTAAGGCTATATAACTTTGTATGAGGTTTATTACTTTTTTACTGAAGCTACAACATAAAACGTGCGAGCTCTTGAGTTGCGTATAAAAATACATTTTTCTACACTGAGCTAGAGCTTAATGAAATATTTGCGATCTTTGATAAATTACGGAAAAATGCGAAAAATGCCAACTTTGGAATTATGAATAAGGGTGATAGAAGGTCGATCGACCCTTTGGTTATGATCGATCAATGATTTAAGATACCTCTTATGACAATTTTCTATTGATGATATGACTTCTGAAATCCCGGCTCTCTAAATGTTAACAGTATACTGATATAATTCATTTTTGTTCATCGGAATTATAGCTAATGTAAAGGTTCTTTTCATTTGGAAAAAACGGGATTGCGGTGGCATTCCTGATGGAGTTGCAGGGGTCGAAGGCTACAAAAAATACTGTTATAAACTTTCAACAACAAATTTTTACGATATCTAACTCAGATAAATTCTTACTTACTACTCCCAAATGTTCACACTGTAGTTAAAATGCGACATCTGCTTTATCACTAACTTACCATAAGTAATTCTTGTTGATAGCCGAATGCCATTAAAGTTATAGTTCTGTTCTACCGTTGTCATGTATTCTTTCATAGAACATCTAGCTATTAATCAGAAAACTTGAACACAGAGAAGAGTCCATTGCAGTAAGCTGAAAAATGCCTGTTTCTGCCAAAAATTAATAGCAGCAAGTGACCTAAACCACCTTGTAGAGAGGTCTGTGAGAACATGTGGGTGAGTTTCGTTGCGATTTGAACAATTACATTTTTTTATTAATAAAAAACGAAAAAATTAGTGTCGGGTTTTTGATTTTTCAAATATATATTGGAAACTAAAGCAGCTACACCAATGTTCCAGTGAGAGAAAATGTAGGAAATTCAATTACCTTTCTAACGAGAAAAATAGGGAAATGTTCGAAAAAACGTGATTTTTGGACAATTTTCAAAAATCTCAGCTCCTTAAATTTTTGAATTTAAGAAACTATTCGAAACTT
Organism: Trichogramma dendrolimi; assembly: GCA_034770305.1. Classification (NCBI taxonomy): domain Eukaryota; kingdom Metazoa; phylum Arthropoda; class Insecta; order Hymenoptera; family Trichogrammatidae; genus Trichogramma; species Trichogramma dendrolimi. The sequence goes on from JAPMIB010000193.1 coordinate 49,785, forward strand.
AATTTCTGTGAGACTTGCAGTTTCTGAGATATTCGATTTGCAATTTTTTTTAGAAAAATCGCGCCTTCAGTTTTTTTCATACAAAATCTTTAAAACTTAACTTTTGAAATTTTTTCAATAAATTTGAAAACTAGAATGTTTATTTTTCAAACGTATATTCCATTTTTTGATCCGACATGGGAAACTATTAAAAAGAAAACACCCACAAACATAGCGCATTATTGTGAAATTCACTAGATTTGGCCGTCAGTAGTGCTAGTGCAACATTAGTGTGACGCGGGCTTATGTCTCCGGCTCCCCCACCACCACCTCCCGACGGCATTTCCCTATTTTCCTATTTTTATCGGAAAATTCTTATCCGATCGCGATTCAACAAAGTTCGTTGAAGGGTAATAAAATTTCCTACATTTTCTTTTCCGAGAGTATGACTGTAACTGCCTTAGTTTCCAATATATATTTGAAAAACTGAATACCCAACTATAATTTTTTCATTTTTTGTTAATAAAGAAAAAGTTCAGACGTTCAGAGGCAATATTACTGGAGACCCGATATCTCTATAGAACCGATAACAAATAAAGGAATTTATTATATTTCAATATAACAAGTGAGTAACATAATTATTGCTATTCCTCCTCGCCTACTATATATTCTCTTTTTCTTTTTTATCTAAATTTTATCCATCGTCGCGTGCAAGCCTCGGCGTCCTCTCTCGTCTCCAGGGCGGCCGAGGTGACTGCTAGCTATCACCTGCAAGGGCCATCGACTAGTGCATGCAACTACAAAATGATGGAATATGCCCAATCATGCACTCGTATCATGATTGAAAGACACGCGTGCGCCATGCCAAGGGCACGAGTAATACAGACTAGCAAAGATAACTAAAAATTGGCCAACCGAATTACCGTGTTCTACCGAAAATAAGTCGTACCCCAAAAAAACCGTGGTCGAATTTTCGAGTCTCAAAAAATATAGGGCGTGTTCCAGAAATAAGGCGTACTTGTCAACATAATTTCTGATCGATATTTAAACAAATTTTAGTGTTAATTGAGCCAGCAAACATGATGCTAAATCATTGAAAGATTTTTTCGCACGCAACAGAATAGATCAAATTATAATATCAGCTGTTACACAACGTCTTATTTACAAACACTCGATATAATTATTAATAAACCGTTTAAAGATCATTACGGAAAGAAAAATAATTAAATACAAAATAAAATGAGCAGAAATCAACGTGGAAATTTAGTAAAAAAATATTTTTTCAAATTTTACAATAAAAATATAAGTCATGTTCCAAAAATAAGGCGTATACGTTTTTTTTACAAAAAAAAATATAAGGCATGGCATATTTTCGGTAGAACACGGTACATAATTAATAAATCCATACGGCACCATAGTCACACGCGGTCGCATTCCCCCTAGAAATTGGTGACACCGCTGATAACTATCGATGAGGCGAAATTATACAGTTGAAAAATGTATACACTCGAGCATTAGGTATACGAGCATTAGATCACGTAGGTGAGTGTTCGATGACAAAAAAAGTGGTGTCGCAAAACCCAGCTCTAGGAGGTCGTTCGCTAAGAGCACGTTGGCCTAGCAGAGGCAAAACACCTGTTGATACCCAGTTGAAAATAGTTGCATGGATTTCCTCGTGGATCAGCTACGTGGAATCGATGCCGATCGGGGATGGATTATACGTGAAAAATAGCGTGGAAATAGCGTGGAAAGTACATCGATTCCACGAGGACAGTTTATAAATTCACCAGGAAAGATCATACATTTGCCAGTTTATCCACGTGGACTTTCTTAGACGATCCACGAGGATATTTTGGTCATCGAAAAAATGAAAAAAAGTTTCTCCCGTGAATAGGAATCGAACCCGGGATCATTTGATTTCGAAGCTGGTACTTTAGCGACTGAGTCACCAATCAGATTTAATATAGTTACCCCGCTTTATAGTCAAATGTACTTGTAAAAAATATTTTATTTTGTTTGCTCGATTTTTTTTGATTTTTAAAAAATGTAATTCGTTACATTTTGAATAAAGTTTACCAAAAATAAAATTGTTGTTCTTAGTATTTTTTTCAATTTTAAGTGAATAATAAGTAAAAATATAAACTGTCCTCGTGGAATCGATGTACTTTCCACGCTATTTCCACGCTATTTTCACGTATAATCCATCCCCGATCGGCATCGATTCCACGTAGCTGATCCACGAGGAAATCCATGCAACTATTTTCAACTGGGTAAACGCAGATTAAATCGGGTATATAACCCAGCGCTGGAGAGAACTCAGCCGCTTCTAATTGTTGTATCAAACTCTGTACGAGACGTATCGTAACTGATCGCCCTCTTCAAAATCACATTGTCATTTGCCGTGACTAAAAGTAAAAGTAAAGTAAAATCCTCGAATATTAAATTGGTAATCTCAACTTGTACATCATTAACAATATCTTAATTATGATGTTATTGAAATCAAATTAATTTTGACAATATTCGTCAAACTAACTTTGTCATTTTTTAAACTGTAAACCGACTGAAATGTTTGCAATAGAATAATTTGAAACCGGGGTAATACTTCTTTCAAAAGTATAAATAGAAGCAAGTATAACAGTTTGATCCTTATAACTTGAGACTAACTCTAAAATTCTTTCTTTTTTAAATATATCTGAAATATATAAATCAAATAATTGCGACAACAATTCGACATTTTCATTTTTCAAATTTTAAACACACTGTAAAGTTTGTAACACAATAATTCAATAATGATAATATTTGGAGGCAAGTAGAGTCATAAGTCAAGTTAAGTTTAATATGATTCTTACCAAAGATATTATCAATTACTGAATAATTGCATTACAAACTTTACAATTTGTTTATAGTTTGAAAAATAAAAATTTCGAATAGTTGTCGCAATATATTTGATTTCATTACTATCATAGCTAAATAATTAATCAAAGGTGGGTTGAGATTATTAATTTCAACAATTTGAAAAAGAAAGAATTTGAGAGTTAGATTCAAATTATAAGGATCAGACTGTTATACTTGCTTCTACTTATACTTTTGAAAAAAGTATTACCATAGTTTCGAATTTTTCTATTGCAAACATTTCTGTCGTATTACAGTTTAAAAAATGACAAAGTTAGTTTGATGAATACTTGTCAAAATTAATTTGATTTCAATAATAATATAAAATATAATAAGTTGAGATTACCAATTTAATACTCGAGGAAAATATTTTAAAGTTAGCATTTAATTATGAGGACAAACCTAACATACTGGCTCCTATATGTATTTTTGAACGAAAATTGAAAAGAATTATATATGTAGGAAATTAAAACTGACAAGGAAATCTGCTCACCTTTAGGTCACTGATCTTTACCAAAAATGTTTTGGGGTCTTCAGGAACCTAATAATAAAGCTCCCAATGCTTAGTTTTATTAAATGGGCCTTAGGGCTCATTTTAAAAGGAGTTCTCTATTTTATTTAAAAGACTTTGAGATTTTCTATATTAAGATAGGAGCACTTAAACAAAAAATGCACAGATCAAAAGTTTTGAAATTTTTCAAAGAATCTGTCTGAATTTTTTCAGAATTTTTTGAATCGTCCATTACCCTTTTTAGAGGTTTCTGAATTTTACAAGAAAAGCATCAAATTAGGGTCTCTGCTGGGGCAGCAGCGAGACAAAACCCTACGGCGTCATTCTCCTCGACGCGCTCTCCGACCTGGACATCGTGCTGCTGAACAGTGGACAACCACCGTCCTTCACCAGTCTGAGGGCAGCTCCATCATCGACCTCACCTTTGCCAGCACTCGCTCACTCCCAGAGTGGCAGGGTGGCAAGTGAAGAGGGAGTCTACACGAACAGCGACCACCGAGCCATCACCTTCAACCTGAGCGTAGATAGACCCCTCAGGACCTCGGTGGGCCCAAGACGTTGATCGAGCGTCCGCACGCTGAATGAGGAGGCCTTCTCCGAGTGGCTATCTGGTGTAAGGATCCCGCACGCGACGCCTGAGCACCAGGAGGACATGGCGACTATGCTCATCACCACTGCCACCAGAGCTTACAACGCGTCGATGTCCAGCGGGCAGTGCTTGCGAGCACGAAGACATGTCCGAAGAGCGCGGGGACGGGCCACGCAGGGTGCTTGACTCGCTTGATATACGCAAGTTGCTTACTATTACAGACGCGCAGAGCGTTCGTTGGCTCAGTGGTTAGCATGCTAGTAACCGATACATCGGCGCTCGAGGGGCCGTGAGTTTGAATCTCGGTGAGGGCACTCGGTCTTTTCCGAGTGTCATTCGGCGGGAGGAGGACTCCAGGAGCCCCGGCTGTCTTGGGGCGGGTTTTTTCCCTGGGTATACCTCTAGTGCGAACCCACTGGTATACACATCCAGGTTTTTTCCTTGCCCCACAGGTCGTCAGGCCTGGGCAAATGCGAGACAGTTAAAAGAAGGTACGGTAATAGTAGCGGATTAGCGGAACCGATGCTATAAGCAGGGAGCGTAGGCCTTACTGACGAGAGCTGACCCCTCGGGGCAGCTCGGTGAAGCTAATTGCCCCAACCCGATGCTACGGCAGAGAGCGTCAGCTTAACTGACGAGGAATGTCGTCAGTGTACAGGGCGGCATATCCGGGAAGGGGCAGCGCTGGCGAACTAGGCACCGATGCACCAGGTGGTGCAGGGAGTGTTAGCCTTACTGGCATGGTATGATACCGGAGACGTTCGCTCAGTGCCCGCAGAGAGAGGTAGGGAAATGGTGCGACAATACACCCCCACACAAAAGTGGTGAGTGGGTGGCCCCGGCTTCTAGGCCAAATAGGCTGAAGCGGTTACCAAAAAGAACCTACTATTACAGACGCGCACTGCAGATCACGTTGAGCCTTGCGGATCAACGCCGGTTCTCAGCCAGCGTTGCGTACGGTCCACGCCGCGCTATATAAGCCGGCGCGCCGGGCTGCTGTGGGCATTCGCTCGTGAGCTCTTGCGCTGAGCACATCTCCCGGACCTCCGGAGAAGTGCGGCACTCTCGGTATACCAGAGTCACCAAGACCTAAGCGACGTGTTCTCTCCCGGATCACCGGAGATTACACCAATCTCTCAAACTTCCAGAGATTGTACAACTCAACGAGTTGTTAAGGTTGTTGGCTGGATAGGGACAAGTCACTTCAATAAAAAATTAACTTTGTTTCTCAGATAAACAATCTTCTTCTCATTTTCCCTTCGCATCTCTCCTACCTCCCGCTTCGGCCGCTAGGTGGCCTCGACCGCAAGAGTCGCTCTCCACAAGCGAAGTGTCGCTGCAGAGCTAAGTAGGAGACTCTTTTTGCAAGGTTTCAACTCGCTCTCGCTCAAAAGAACTCACCAGCTTAGCTCGGATCTCCAGCTCGCTTGGACAATACTTTCAAGTCTCTCTATACCACTTCAATATAGGGAAATTGGATGAGTCACTAGCTTGGAAAAATCCAAAGCTAGACTCAGAGAGAGAGGGGCAGTGCACCGCGTGGCATCTGTTGGAGTTGTTCCGGGTGGCAGCACTTTGAAAAGGCCGGTTATCATTATACTGCGTCGACGACGGACAGTTGTGTTGAGCGACATTACGACCGTGCTCTGTATAGAGAAGCCGCCGCCAACTTCAAAGTCTGCTCCTTCGGCATCTCCTGCGAATCCGCCAAGTGCGCAACTACTGTCGAAGAGACCGGTTATCATTATACCGCGTCGGCAACGGCCAGTCGTGTTGAGCAACAGTCCACCGATGTGGAGTATAGAAAAGACATCGTCTCTTCCGCAATCGGTAGTTGCAACGACGCCGGAGGAGTGACCGTGTATCCGTTAGCCGACGCGTTGCGTCTAAACGACGTTGTGCCTGAGTCCGATCCTTCAGACGGAACACGAGATCTCCGTGACCGTCTGAATCGATAACGTCTCGCGTCTCCGCCACCTAGTAGAATTCGGTCCACTAGGCGTCGGAGAAACGGGAAGTTTAAGATGCAGAGCACATTGCGTAGAGATCGCGAACGGCTGCGGCGCTACCTAGCGAAGAGGCGAGCAGAGAGGAGAGAGGAGAAGTAAAGAAGACCAGTCCCTTTCAACATTGCAACGAGGTCGATTACGACGTGTGAGGCTGGCCACATGGGACCGTCATGTCGCGCCGAAGGGGCCCCCTCAGGACAGCGCCTTCTAGAGAGCTATCACTGGTGCGACGGACAGTCGCCGCTGTGTTCCCAGCGGTGATCGAGGCGCTTATCAGGCCTTTTGCGGGACCGCTTGGAGCCGTCATCGCTGGCATTATCCTTGAGGAGCTGAGAGGAGTCTGCAACAGGATCCGAGATGGAACAGCACCCGGGCCTGATGGTATGCCAAACAGAGCCCTCAAGCTCGCCGTCGCACTGCGCCCAGATGCTTTCTTGCGGGTGTACTCGGTATGCCTGATTGGTGGCGTCTTCCCGAGCCCGTAGAAGAGACAAAGGCTTGTGCTGCTTCCGAAGCTAGGCAGGCCTCCTGATGCTCCTTCATCTTACCGTCCGATTTTGAGGAGAAAGATCAACTATCGACGCTATCGAGTCCGTCACCGCTGCGGCCCGTGAGGTGGTCGGAGGCGCGAGGGGCAGTCGCAACTACTGTGCCGTCGTCACCCTCGACGTTCGCAACGCGTTCAACTTGGGGCGGTGGAACAACATCCTCACCGCGCTTGAGCGAATCTGCACGCCCAAGTACTTACAGAAGATCGTATACAGCTTCTTATGAGCCAGAGCGCTGGAATATGACACCGATGATGGCCCAGAGTCCTGCAGTATCACGGCTGGCGTCCCACAGGGCTTAGTCCGCGGCCCGATCTTGTGGAACGTAATGTACGACACCATCTGGCGCCTAAGACTGGATGAAGGAGTGCGCATAGTCGGCTTCGCGGATGACATCGCAAGGGTACGTGACGCTCTGTGGGGGCTAGGCCTCGAGATGGCAGACCAGAAGACTGAGGCCCTGCTAATATCAAGGATCAGGAGGTTGGAGACCATCACTATCGAAGTAGACGACTGCTTCATCGCCTCCTTTCCTTGCATCCGCTACCTGGGCCTACAACTGGACGTGAGGTTGATATTCAATGACCACCTCAAAGCGGCCAGCAAGAAGGCTTTGAGAGTGGCGGGAGCCCTTTCGTAGATCATGCCGACCATCGGTGGCCCCAGGAGCAGTCGGAGGCGGCTCTACGTCAACGTCATCGACTCGATCCTCCTTTACGGCACCTCCATCTGGAGCCACGGATCCGGAACACAGGCCAGTCAGAGCCAGTCTTCTTCAACTGTCCTCGTTTTTAGGAGACAAGAGAGAAGCTTCATCGCCAGCTCCAAGATGTTGCTAGGCCTGAAATATCTGTGACACTGTGGAACAGTGCACAGAACACGCGTTGGTTGTAGAGCTGTAGTGGGAGCTAAGGCGCGGATATGGTATGAGGGGAACAGGAAAGGGAGCTCTCGCTTTCTTGTGACGGAGCTGCCGAAGTGGACGGACGTAAAGGAGTCGGAGGTGAGAAAAACGCCAGTAACGATATGTAAGATGCGAGCCTGATTTTGAGCCTGAGTTTGGAGCCGAGAAGCATAGTATATAAGCATTATGATATTGAAAAGTAATTGAGCAGACTCGTAGAAAATAATCGAATGTATATGCGATAAGGGTATGTGAGCGATTTTAGCCGTAATATGTGTGTGTTGGAATGCTACGAGTGTGAAGATATCCAATTATAGTAAGATAAAGTTCATTTTTGTGATAACTAAAGAGTCGTTGTTTTAGCCGCACATTATGTGTTCTCCCGATGATTTAAAGACACTGTCTCGGCAGGTGAAGCCCACAAGCGTTGGAGTAAGAAAATTAAAAAGGGCCTTTCACACAGGGAAAATAAAGAAAATTTTCTCTCTACGACCCTGCACCGGGAAGCAGTGTCGCATATCGTCCAGTTCATGCTAGCGGACAAAAAAACTGGCTTGCCGTAACCACTTTCACCCACTCAGTCATAGCAAGTCTGAGAGCCGAAAAGATGGCCAGAAGAAGATAACTGGACGATGCGGCAAGAAGAAAACGCAACAACAAATAGTGCAAACGTGACCAACTGTCTGCACCAGCCCAGCCTCTCCCCGCGAAGTAGTGCCGAACCGAAGTAGTGGGGTTACACAGGGGTAGAAGGGGAAGACGATGGGCCACACAGTATCTATTTTTTGTATCCTTTTTTTAATACCTTTATGCTTTTTTTCTACCTGCTTTACCACGTACATAACATATGTAACAACGCCAAAAACAAAAATGTACTACAATACATTTCTAATAAACTGAGCCCATCGCTCCACTTAGAAAAAAAGGGGGGGGCTTAAGGCTGTACATTGCTAAAATTTCTGACACATGAAATTTTTTGAACATGGGCTCACAGCAATAATACTTGTGGTGTTTCATACCTTTGAGAACATATAACCATCCTCATAGCGCCTTTCCTACTAACAAGGCGAGCCCTTCATGTCCGGGTGAGCAAATGTCCTGAAAATTTTTTTTGGTCACCTGGTACCAAATGATTAAGCCCCCTACAGTTAATTCGATCCAATGGGACTGTAAACAACCATTTTAAGCATGATGAATATTTAAATATTATTTAAAGAGGCTGTAGCGACTAAGGTGCACTTGGGTTGCACTGCGCCGCAATGCGTTGCGCGGCACACTGTAGACAGTAGCGTCTGCTGCGGCTGTGCTCATATTTACATACAGTTTACGTCGTGTGACTCAGTATGTCTGCGGTAACATTTTTCAAAAAACCATAACTTTTTTATTTACCTGGAAACACACTTTTTTTTATCATTCGAAAGATGGTGAAATTTTCTATAACAGATATTAATTTCATTAACTTATAAAGTGATTTGAGCTAACAGTCAACGAAAAACTGCCACTTCGCATAAGATCTAATAATTAGTGGACAAAAACTTTGAATCTCATTATTTCCCAAGTTTGACTAAAAAACCCCAGATTTTTATTTACTAAAAATCTTGTAATTATATAAACTATCACCAGTTAAAATTTCCCTTCGATCTAAAGTTTTTCCATTTTCGCTTCGCTTCAGCCCCTTAACCTTAATAATACGATATAATAGCGTATCATCGTATCAGGCTAAAACAGTCAAGTCTAACTGACTGAAAAGGATTGGTACATTGACTTTTTCATATCTTAAACACTTTTTCAAGTCTTAAAAAGCGAACTAATTTGAACTAAAACTAACGTTTTTTTACTATAAATACTGATATCAAATATGGAAAATAATTGTGATATATTCTTACTCATTGTTCCTTCTTTTTTACTCATTTCTGACAATCAAATTGAAGTGATTTCCATATTTTGAAAGTCAGATTACCAAAAAAAGTTTTTTTCTTTTGCATCAATACTTATAAGTAAACTAATTTAATTTTAACTCAAATGGTTCACTGTTTGAGACTTGCACAGTATATCAATTGAGTTTACAATCCCATTGGATCGAACTAAGTATAGGGAGTTTCATCATTGGGTACCAAGTGACCATAAAAAAATTTTCAGGGTATTTGGTCACCCGGATATGAAGGGCTTTTTTTGTAATTTTAAAGATTCATGTCTTCTATTTTTTATTTAAGTAGAAGTGCGGCAATGAAAGCAAATTTCCTTCGGTCAATGAAATGAAAAACACTAATTTTACCGATAATCATTTATTATAAATGTACGACGTTTTGCCGATCTACGTCAGCCTCTTCAGGTAAACTTATACATATTTCGCAGTGTGAACGGTGTATCGATTGCATGGCGACGACAAACAATAATATTAACACATGCAAATACACACATCAAGCCAATTCAACGGTTACAATATTTCAAAATGTTACTGTACATAGAGCTAAGTTTTTGGGTGTCTTCTTTCTTATTTATTGCATAAGAGCCGTCACAAATGTACAGCATTTCTGAAATCAGCATTCGTTTGCAATTGGATTCATTTTCCAATATTTTGGTCGCATCCCAATCGAAGGTGTATCCAATGCATTTAGTCGTGTGGGCAGCACTACGGAATTTTCTTCTTTCGCACTTTTATGCTCATTGATTCTTACGTCCAATCTCCTTTTTGTCTCACCGACATATGATGCAGGACAATCTTTACACTTGAATGAGTAGACAACACCCGTTTTATCCCATTTGTCCATTTTGTTCTACCCAAGTCTAATCATAGAGGCCAATCCGCGACTTTTCGCTGGTACACTAGACCTACTTTAATTCTGTCCAGACCAAATCCCACCAAAGTAACGCCAGTGCCTTATCTACCTTACGCAGAGCATCTGAAACTATGAAAAGAGATAGATGGTGGTCTAAATATTTTTTTCGTGTCGGCGGAATGTGGATTTGGTCTGGACAGAATTAAAGTAGGTCTAGTGTAATACCGAGATGTTATATCTTTTAACATATTTTGACACGTTGGAAAAAAATCTATTAATCCATGGAAGCTGAATGACTCTAAGCGGCCCCGAGTCAGATAGACGCTTCACGCGGCCTCCAGATCGATGTTTGATTTCCCGTAATCTTGACGAAATGTTTTCATTTGAAAACCTTTGCGGATATCCGTTCAATCGTAAGATGTTTTTACGCAAATCAAATTCTTATCGTGAAAGCGAAGGTCGGCTAGTAAAACTGCTCTATCTACTAAGTTGAAAACGATGTTCTTTTTCTGTAGCACTGTATGCTGCGAGTCAAACGCTAGGATTCTAGTGGTGTTCGTCGGTTTTCGGTACTAATCAGTTATGACCCTTCTTCCACGTTGATAATTGATTAATCCACAATTATTTTTCGAGAGATCTTCGTGGATCTTGGAGTTATTTCTCGAGCCTGCTCGAAGATCCCGCAAGTCGTTGTGGTGAATCAACGTTGATTGTAACTTTTCCAATTTTATAATTGATTAATCCACAATTATTTTTCAAGAAATCTTCGTGGATATTCCTACATCCATGAGCTTTTATTAAGAATCAAAGCCAAGGTCCGAAAGTCTACGAGGATTCTATCGGAAATCCTCGTGAGTTAATCGAAAATCTGCGCAGGTTTTTTGTCGATCCACGAGGGGTTTCGCAGAAATACTTGTATTGTTTAAAAATTAATGCAGAGGATCGAAAGTCTGCGAGACCTCTACCGAAAATCCTCGTGGTTTGATAGAAATATAATTTATAAATCTACGTGCTCATTGATACAGATGGTAGATTTTAAATATTTAAAATTATAATATTCTTTCATACAGGTTGAGGTTGAGAATGGATATTTTATTGAACAAAAAGAAGTGAGTTCATTCATTAGGATTCAAATAAACAGGTTTAATATAGTTTTGTTAAACATGTTTGATTTACATAACTAATTAAAAAATCTTTTTTTACAATTCTTAATATTAATTTCGAGTATTTATACGTACTCGAGCAAAAATGGGAACAGATCCCTCACAACTGTATAAATGATTACTTTTTACATGTCAGATATCGTTAAAAAATCAAAATTTTATCAATTACGTAATTCAACGATTAAACAAATACATAAGAATATTTCAAGTTACTAATATTTTATATTATTCAGCATAATAATCTTGCGACAAACGCAACCACAGAAACTGGAATGAGTACAGATGGTTGCCAAAATGATATATCTACAGCGAATGTGAAAGCAACTGAACACTCAAGAAAAGATCAAAGAGTAAACAGTATCATTGCTCAACATGCACTGCATAATGATCAAGGACATGGTAATGGAGAAAACCATATGAAATTCCGACGTGGTCTTCTTCAATTAATGATACATACAATAGATCCTCTTCACGATGGTAAGTATATAAATTGAAAATGGAATAAAATTCAATATTATATAATATTGCATAGTTTCAAATTATTTTCATTGTTTCGTATTAAAAACACATTTTTGACGTTCGCAATCTCTTATGTTAAAATATTTCATAGCACAAAAAGAAGAGAAGCTGGAAATTTTTGGATATGGCCATTTTATAATGATTTCCAAAATCATCCGAAAAATTCTGAAAAATTTTACACGTATTTTTGGATCAATTCTTAGCAATGTTTGTTCAGTAACATTTTTCCGTAGAGTCCATTCTTACCGAGTAAAAAAATACCTAAGCTTTTTTTTACACTTTCGGATACAATCAGCTGTTTTGGTGGTTACCATCTTGAATCTGGATGAACCAACGCCGCTTACTTTTAGTTTAGGCCTGTATGCCACTAGATTTAGAGTTTTAAGCCGATCCGATTGCGTAATCATGGTGAAAAAAACGATCACTTTGAAAAAAATTTTCAAAAACCGGGTTTTTTTTGTTTAAACAAATGTATTTTTAAAACGGTTGCATATATCGTAAATCTGATGCCAGATCTGAAAAGAACGATAAAAATCCCATAAAATATGGTATTATCACTTCAATTTGACTACAGTTTCATGAAAAAATAACGCGTGGAAAGATAAGTCGAAAATAGGGTCTCTTGGTATTAGACGGGTTAAGCGAGAAAAAAAAAATTAAAAATTCAGCTTTATTGCTTAAAAAGGACTATTGTAATCCTGGTTGCCATGGGGATCATGAAGACGCGCAACTACTACACGCGGTAAGTAATGTAAACTAGTGGCAACTCCAGTTGCAGAATGCTGAGTAAATCCAAATTACAACCTCATTATAACAGCCCAGTTACCACCAGTTACTTGGTGCTCCAGGTCAGCCAAATGTGGTTAGCCACCTTTCACCCGACCATTATGATCTGAAAATAACACAACTTTTAGAAAAAGTTTTTACAGGGGCCAGATCGGCGACCTGTTGCACCAGGTCGGCTAAATGTGGCAATCAGACCTTCAGTTGATCACCCTCAACAACCCCCAAAACTTTCAAAACATTCTGTAACGTCATTTTCTAGAAATCGTTGACACAAAATATGCCGAAATCTATTGAGCTGAATGAATAAACGACTTCGCTTCACTCAGCATTAATAAACAAATAACGACAACACGTGTTTCGCTGTTCGTGACAGACGTAGGTTATACAAGCAGCCGTATATGCTGCAATAAATATTACGATCATCGAGTTTTTGATTGATTGATAAAGTATTTATTCAAGTTCATCTCAAAGAGATAGTGAACTAATACGGTTACAATAACAGATAATATACATAGGTTTACAAAATTATTTATAGATAAGGAACAGGTAGAACAATTGAGACAAAACCGCCGCGTGAAGGCCAGTAGCGGAGATTAGGTGTTTCGTTGATAATGCCGGCCCATTTCTGGAAAATCGAAAGAAATTTATTATTTTTGTGTGTGATATCGAAAAAATTTCGAGTCCAATATACCGCTTTCGAGATAGCCATCGTCATCGCGACTGGACTTCGTAATAATTTGGACCAAATCCAACTTCAGCTTTTAAAATATGTAACTGATCCTCGAGTGCACGATCGCTTCTAGTTCATACGGCTTTTGTGGTTTTCATTGAATAAATCCAACGCTTTTGAAACACAGCTAGTGCGCTTAGCGCTGTGTCCTACGTACAGCTGACTGCGAATCTAGAGGCTCACGATCGCCTCAATCTCATGCTGATTTTTGGTTTTTAAAAAAAGTCAGTCTCATTGACCATAGATCGCGTGGATCGCTCTTACTCCGACATATGGATAATCAGACGTAGAGACGATCACCAGCCCCAACGATGATTTTTTCACCCCTCCATGCATAATCAGACGTACTTCGGAGTCAGAGGGATCCACGCGATCTATAATTAATGAGACTCGACTTTTTTTCTGATAACCAAAAAAGCAGCACGAGATAGGGAGGGACAATCGTCAGCCTTGACGATGATTTTGTCATCCCTACATGCATAATCAGACGTAATTCGGAATTCATCGAATATCACTGTGAATATGTACTACCATGTACTTGGGGCCAAGGGTGGGCCCTATATACCTCGTCTCCTAGAGTTTTATGGGAATATTCCACATATTTCGTGGAAACTTTTTTCTAAGGGGTTTTTGGGGTCGCTGACAAGGAATATCACAGTGATTATGCATAATATACATTAATGCTTAATATACATTTTATAGCAAGCATTGAAATTTTTATAATTTCATTAAAAACACGGAAAAATGGAAAAGTTACGATCACAGTGACGAGACATGCGAATGGTTCATTAAAAAATTGTTGTAAGCATAAGATCTGCATCAATCAATTTTAATAGTAAATAATTAAAAATTATTGCAAAGCTGTTTGAGATAATCAACCTACATTTAAAAAATTTATTGACAATACTATATCAAATGTTGAAATAACAGCAACTTTAATGAGATTATAAGAATAAGTAATTGTTTGTATTTGAAAACATGTCAGCCAAGATTCTTTTATTTTTATTTGGAAGTTCAGCCCACATTTTACTGACCAATTTTAATTAATTGCTATTTTTCCTTTTTATCGGTTGTTAATAACTGACAATACTCCGTAATTAAGGCAACGACTTTATCAGCCACGCATCGTTGAAGACTTTCAGAGACTCACTTTATCTAATATTTTTGATGTGAAACATTTTTATCGGTGTTCGATATGAGGGGTAAACCCGTGAAAAACGAGCGTCCGTCCGTCCATGCAAGCGAGCGCAACTTTGGTAGTATAAGTGTCTACACAGCGTTGGTTTGCTCTGCGCGCTGCGATTGGATGCCGCGCTAGCTACATCGAACTCGATGACTGCTTTCTGTTGCTGCCGAGACTTGCCGCACGTATCTATTTCTCTCTCGCTCTTGCATGCGTATGACTGTGTTTACGTAAACATATGAGGGCAACATAAGGGCATAAGCAAAGACAGTCAGCGTAAAGGTCACGGACTTGACTACGTTGCGTTGTCTTTCTCTCTCTTGCTTATGCATATCAGACAGTACGCAGATGCTGTTAATGCATATATGTCGCGAGACTCTAAGCACTATCATGCATGTTTTTAAATCTGATATTGATCAATGCATGTATTTATGTGTGTTTATGAGTGTATAATTTTTTCATTATGTTATATTAACAGGCAACGATGACCACTCCAAGCGCTATGTGAACATTTTAGTTCATCGATAAATAATTTTCTGATTCCTCTCCCGAATTAAACGCATTCTTCACGTCAAGGGTCCCCACGGCGCAGTACTTTTTGGTGCCGTGATTCCATCTCTTGCCCGCGATAGCCTCTTGGGCAGTGGCGATGACGTTCTCGATGGCGTTTATCGTCGAACGCCCCTTCCGAAAACCGTACTGGTGATCTGAGAGGCCCCCAGGGCTCCCCAGTAATGGCCTCGAGACGGTCACAGCTGATTCTTTTCAGAATCTTTCCCGCTATTGAGTGTGTGTGGTGTGTGTGTTTTTTTTTTTTTTTTGGACGTGGGCAGAGTGAACTCTGCAGCCAGTGGCCCTTCGAAACAAGTACCCCACCGGGAACCGTCGTTAAACATTACTTCGGTGGGGACTCTATAGAGCTTCTCTGCTACATCTGTGTCTTTTCCGTACATCCCCCGTCCACCTTACGGTGATTAGGGGTTCGGGAACCAGAAGCATCGTCTTCTTCTTACAGCATCGTCCGGGTCGCTTTTACGCCTCTTGTGCCTCTTGCCTCTTGAGTGACGACTGATTGCGCGAAAGACGCTACCGCCATCCAATTTCCTGCGGTTCGAGCATGAGCCTGACGATGTTTTCAGGCTCGATTTCTTCTTGGAGAACTTGTTGGAGTCTCTCCCTCTCTTCGTGGAATCGCGGGCAGCGAAAGAACACATGCTCCGCGTCTTCTACTGTGACTGGGCAGGCCGGGCAGAGGCGCTAAGGGTGTTGTCATAGCGCTGGCTATGGCTTCTGAAGTAGCCATGCCCGGACAGGAGTTGTGTGAGATGGTAGTCCACTTCTCCATGTCCCCTCTCGACCCATTCCGTGATGTTCGGGATTAGCCGGTGTGTCCATCGGCCCTTTGAGGCCCGGTCCCACCGGTCCTGCCACCTGTTCAGCGTCTCTCTTCTTTCTTCCTCCTTGACATCCTCGGGGCGGCGCTGGTATATGCGCGCTCGCTCATCCGCTAGTAGCGCCAGCGGTGGTACGCCATATCACGTACGTCGCGTCGTAGGAGACGTGTGGTCGCCCGCTGATCACGCGCAGGCAGGCTCGTCGATGTACCGACTCTGCCTGGCTATGTAGGCCTGCGTCTCTGTCGCACAGCTCCAGATGGGTGCTCCATACAGGAGAATCGAGTCGACGACGTGGGCATAGAGCACGCGTCGGCTACTTCTGGGCCCACCGATGTTGGGCATGATCTTCGCGAGGGCTCCAGCCACTCTTGCTGCCTTTTCGCTGACGATTCGGAGATGTTGGTCGAACCTCAGCCTGGAGTCGATGTGTAGGCCCAGGTAGCGGATGCAGGGGGTCGACATTATGCTGCAGTCGCCCACTGTGATGGTGATGGTCTCCATTTTCTTCCTGCTACTGATGAGAAGGGCCTCGGTCTTGTGGTCAGCCGTTTCTAGGCTGAGATCTTGAAGCGCGCCACGCACCTGCGCGATGGCAGAGTTCAGATCGTGTTCGATCTGCCACAAGTGCTTGGCCACGGCCACCAAGGCGATGTCGTCCGCGAAGCCTACGATCCTTACGTTGCCTCTGAAGTTGAGGCGCAGAACGGCGTCGTACATGACGTTCCACAGGATGGGCCCCAAGACAGATCCTTGCGGAACGCCTGCTGTGACTCTGTGGGTCTCTGGTCCGTCGTCCGTATCGCAATCAAGCAGCCTCGCTGAGAGATAGCTTCTGATTATTCTCAGCAGGTACTCAGGTACGCGCATTCGGCGTAGCGCGGCGTTGATGTTGTTCCACCGAGCCGAATTAAACGCGTTCCTCACGTCGAGGGTGACCACGGCGCAGTACTTCTTGGTGCCGCGGTTCCATCTCTTGCCCGCGATGGCCTCTCGGGCGGTGGCGATGACGTTCTCGATGGCGTTGATCGTCGATCGCCCCTTCCGAAAGCCGTACTGGTGGTCTGAGAGGCCCCCAGGGCTCTCAGTAGTGGCTTCGAGGCGGTCACAGATGATTCTTTCGAGAATCTTGCCCGCTGTGTCAGCATACACAGCGGCCTATACGACGATGGTTCTTCGGGTGGCTTGCCTGGCTTTGGCAGCAGGACAAGCCTCTGTCTTTTCCAGCACGCGGGAAAGACACCGGTTCGCAGGCACGCCGTGTACACCTGCAAGAAGATGTCAGGGTGCGTGGCAATGGCGATCTTGATAGCGGCGTTTGGTACTCCGTCCGGCCCAGGCGCAGTGTTATCCTTGATCCTCCTGCATGCTCCTCGGAGTTCTTCCATGGTGACGGCTGGTACAAGCTCCTGCTTGGAGTGGTGGTGGCAGAGCTGGCTCGTCAGGCACACGAGGGAAGAGAGCAGCCACTATGCGGCGCACCATGGTCGGTGAGCTCGGTGAATTTGCTCTCGATCCTCTGAGACGGGACATGACTGTCTCGTATGGTTTGCCCCATACGTCCTCGTTGACCTCGTCGCACAGTTTGTTCCAGCATAGGCGCTTGCTGGTCTTGATAGCAGCGCGCAGGAGACGTCTGGCGGAGGTATAGCTCGCTCGGCAGGCGTCTTCATTTGGCCGGCCACGCGCTCTCTGGGCAAGCCTTCGCGCTCGCAGACATGAGCGCCGGAGGTCAGCGATCTCGCTTGTCCACCAGTATACTGCGCCACGACGACGTCGTCGACCTGCCTTGGTCATAGACGCGTCGCATGCACTGGTAATGGCAGCCATGAGCCTTGTTGCCATCTCTTCTGTAGGCCCGGGTGGAACCGCGGCACCGGCCATCATGGCCGTGAGGCACTCCGTGTCGAGGCTGCGCGCGTTCCACTTGCAGCTTTGGCGCGTCGCGGGTCCAGGCGGTCTGGCGATCTCTATCTCAAACACGATAGCCTGATGGTCGCTATGCGTGTAGAGCTCGCTTACGGCCCATGATGTAACTTGGGAAGTGAGTGTGTCGCTGGCAAGGTGAGATCCACGACCGAGTAGCCCAGTGCACCAGTGAATGTTGGTGTATCTCTTGGTGGGTGCTCCTGCACCAGGCTACCTCCCTGCACCCAGATGGCGGCTTGGCTGTTGGCATCGGCGAGCCATGTATAGGGTGGATCGAGGTTCTTGTACTGATCACACATTATGGCCACGTTGATGCGCTGCTCACGGATGGCTTGACTCAGGAGATCCTGAGCAGCCTTGCAGTGATTGAGGTTTAGCTGTAGTATCCTCATCATCGGCGGGCTTGATTGGTCTTCTGTGCCCGGGGGCAGTACTGGCTTGTCGACGCGTGGTCGTGGTCAGCGCCTTGTTCTCGGCAGAGAACGCACATTGGCTTGTTTTTGCAGTCCTTTATTTGGTGGCCTGCTTGTCCGCAGCGAAAACAGTGCGCCGAGCGATCAGGTCCCTTACAGCGGGCTGAGACGTGACCGGGGCTCCAGCAGCGGTAGCAGTGCGGAGCATCCTCACGACCACGGATGCGGCAGTTGACCCAGCCAATCCGTATGTGGCCGAGTTTCAGTTGTGTGTGTGTGTGTGTGTGTGTGTAACGTGTGTAAAGCATTATCTAGAAAACGGTACGGTGAATCGTGTTGAGTTAAATTGCATTTATTGTCGAAAGTATCAAGGATGAAGCCCGAAAAATTTTTTCACGGATTTTGTCGATTTACGGAGAAAACAAAATTACGATTGTACGATTTATTATATGATTTATCATTTTGAACTTAATTTAGTCATTGAAAAATTTAAGAAGTACTTCAACAATTTTTCTTTTATCTTTTTTTAATTTTTTTTAAATTTTTAGAAAATTTTTCAAACAATTATTTGTTTGATTTTAAGACCATAACAAAATGTGGAGACAAGCCTTTCCCTTAATTCCTGAGCGTGATCTTCGCTCTTACTCAATTGGACGACAGAAAAAATGTTACTTTTTTTATTTTCAACGATAAGTTAAAAGCAGGAAGCTCCTTACCAATCAATTGGCAGCGGTTTTTCTATGAAACCATCGTCAAATTATTGTTTAAATGCCATATCTTATAAGATTTTTATTGCTCTTTTAAAATCTGGTGTCAGATTTACGATATATGCAACCGTTTTAAAAATACATTTGTTCAAACAAAAAAAAAACGTGTTTTTTGAACATTTGTCTTCAAAATAATCGTATTTTTTACCACGATTACGTATTTGGATCTTGTTTAAACTCTGGATTTGGTGGCATACAGGCCCGTAGTTAGCGCCCGTACTTAAAGTTAGCGGTGTTGGTTCATCCAGATTCAAGATGATAGCCACCAAAACAGCTGATTAAACGATTATAGGCTAAAAGACGATACGTTACATGTTATAATGCTTTGATATTTTTTCACTCGGTAAAAATGAACTCTACGAGCAAATAATATGGAACAAAAAGTACTTAGAATTGATCAAAGAACACGCGTGAGTTTTATCAGAATTTTTTGGATAATTTTGGATATTTTTGGGTATGGCCATTTTATGAAAATTTTGTTAGGATCCTAAGGTGTGTGATTATTACGAACGACTAATTACCGAGGATTAAGAATTTAGAATTTATTTTAGCTAGAAAAAGTATCTTTTCACGTTTTTCATCATTTTTGATCGTTGAGCGACCTTTTAACATTGAAATTCAGCTTCCTATTTTTACTTTTTAAAGAAAATTAAAGGGTGGGTAAGCGAAAATAAAAATATTTTGTTATTTTGGACCACCCTTGTACCCATATCCTTCTATAAACAGCTTGAATACAGACTCTTAAAATAAGCTAATCTGGAAGCAACAAAGAACGTGCATGTTGAATGCGAAGGAAAATCCAGGATGTGCTGATCGGCTGCCAATGAATATCACAGGCCCTTACGAGCCGAGTACGATCGCCAGCACGAACAGAGTACGCCTTATGTACTAGTATATCTTGGGTGCTCCGCGGGCTTTATCGGCATATACCGATTGATTAGTTGCTCTTCAATGCAAGCCAACTAGACATAAAATGCGGGACTGCCAATTCATTGGCAAAGAGCTTCTCAATAAAAAATCGTATTTTTGTGTAAGACCACGAATATAAATTGAGACACTTTTTTATTGATAAATTAACTATAAAAAATTTGACTTAAGCTACTAAAAAGAGATTGTGCTCAAAGTACATTGCATTCTGAGTCTATGCTTAATCTATACATATTGCTCATACAGACATTTTTTAGTAATTCAATGTAGTTTCCAAGTAAGTAAATCCAATTTTCCTACGATGTCTAGTTCAAAATATTATTTTCAAGCCTATATTACAAAGCTTTTTCTTTTGCGAAGCAATCTTCTATGAGTAAGAAGAAGTACAACTATTCATTTTGAGTCTGTAACTTTCTTAATATTCGGTAAATCTTTTCGTTTTTGGCCCCAAATTAAAGCCGCATTGCTGTGATTTCATGGCAACTAAGGCAAAATTCTTAAAATTACTTTACTTATGACCAAAAAAGTAAAAAAAATTAAAAAAAAGACTATTTTAAAAACGATTTAAAAATGTATAACTTTTAAACTACTCAATGGATTCTTGAACGAGTTCTTGACGCTTCTTATGACAAACAAATTCTTCAAAACAAGCTTAATCTCGTCTCACTACGTTCCTCCGTTCAAAAGTTAAACTGGTTTTATACCAACGGACGTACACACATACACATACACATACACATACACTACAATATCGATGTTAACGAGTGGTAAAGAGCCCAAAGCTGCTGCCCAAAGTCAGCAGTATGAGTACAATAAACTGCATTTCTGACCTGTCGGTTCCTTTGCAAATTGAAAAATGACTTGCCAGTTTCATCTCACTCTGTACGAACGTACAACATAGTCACCAAAATTTTCACGGGGGTCGCGATTAAGGCTCTATTTGTTGTCGTTAATTGCTTTGAAAACGGAACGAGAGAAGTTGGTGAAATAACTAATCGTACTGATTGCGTAGAAATCCAGCCGGTACCTACCAATTCATTAATAGTAGATTACACGTGCTCTGAGGGTTTTTTTTGCTTCATAGGAGCGTATACTATTTTTCATGAATCCCCCAGCAGAAATTAACTTTTTCGTTGTAGTCGTAGGGATCAAAAAGGTTAGTTTCATCTGGGGTAGCATGAACATTTTATTTAAATTCAGTTACTTGGATAGTTTTTATTTTTTATTTAACTATACAACAAAATTTAACTAATTGATTTTTTGATTAAAGTTAATTAAATTTTTTCAGGTAAATTAGATGAAAAAGCTACTCAATTGCATGCGATAGCTTCATTAAAAGTTTTACTGGATGCAACGAAATCCCATGGTTTAAGTTCAACTTGTGAGTCTCTCGATAGTAATGAATTTAAAATTCAATGTCAGAACAAAATCCAGTAAAACAAAAATTGAAAAAATGAATGTTAATGCTTCAGTAATGGAGAGTTCCACTAGTGGTCATAATATTTCAAATAGAACATCGATGGAAAAAAATGCAGTTTTGGATATGGTATACAGTTAAATCTTTTAAAATAATTTTATGTAACTTTTTTTATTGATTATTTGAACGTTATAGTAATGAAGATAATTGCTCGTTTATATGGTACAAAAATTGTATAGACTCTAATTCATGATTTTCAATATATAACTTGCTCGGAATACGTAGACTTTATACAGTCCCTTCTTATATGCGAAGAGGGGTTGGTTCCTAAAAAGTACCATTTAGAAGAAACCGCATAAACGGAGACCAACTCCTTATGGGAAAAAGAGGGTTACGTTCTCAGTCATTTAAAATCTTCAAATTTTTCAAATAAAATACGAATATTTTTTCTGAAATCTTGCTATTTTATTGGCAAATATGTATGTTCATCTATTTCTTTTACAGAAAATTAGTTATACGGCTTTGCTTAATTTGTGGACATTAATCGTTGTAAAGATCCTTTTAAATTTTGAATGCTAAACTTACTGATTTTTTAAATCTTAAGGGGAGGCTCTCATCTAGCGCCTCAAAAATGACGTATTTTTCGTGATTTTTTTTGGTGTAAGGAAGTGAATAATACAGTCAAGTTTTTTGGTACTTATAAAGTATGTATTTAACTATATTTACAAATTTTTTCAGACCAAAGTATCGAATTATGTATCGAATTATGTATTTTTTGCCCTTTTTTGGCTCTTTTAAGGGCACCAAAAAATAATTATAATTAAAAAATTTTAAATGTTTTTGGTTTAAGATCCAGACAATTTAATTAGCTAAAGTGCAATGCTTTTTGAGATATCTTGCTGCCCGATTCAAAAAACGTGGTTTCGAGAAAAACGCGTTTAAAGTTTTAGTTAGCGAATTTACATACATACATACATCGTTCGCTCGTAAAAAGACAGCTCCGGTTTTTTGCCTATAACTTTTTAACCAAATCGATTTTCGTGCAAAGGGTTTCAGAGGTGTATCCTACGGGACATTTGCTAATTAAGAAAGCAAAAAAACGATTTTCTGATCGAGTCTCACGAGAGCTTCCCCTTAAGCTACGAGTTATCACCGGATTTTGACTGAGAGTCAAAATGTGCGATGTGGAAATTTCCAAAAAAAAAAATTCTGATTCCAATTTTCCGATGGGTACAATTTCTGAATATTAAATAAATACATAGTTATAGATTGTTATCGTACGGATAACAATTACGAGAAAAAAGTCTCGTTAGGTAGTGGTGATTCGGTGGACTGCGTTGCGGTATGATGATGAGGAATCGTGGATCCGACGTGGCAGCAGTAACTTCTGAGACTGCTCGATGAAGTTGTGACTGGTGGAGGCAACGGGAGTCAGCAGGGGTGATCTCGTTAGTGCCTGTGCAGGTGTCTTAGGTATGAGAGTTTGACCGTCTGGTAGAAGTGGCTTTTGATTTCTACCTTCTGTAGATCGTTCAAATTCTCAGGTATCTCTTCTCCTTAGCCATCTGTTTGAAAAGTAAGCAATGAACTTACTTCTTAGGTAGAGTGGCTAATCCGTTTCTCAATCAATGAAAATCAGGTATTTGTGTTCAACCCGGAATATCCCGGAGCTTTATTTCGACTCGGATAATAAGCATATTCAGCCACCGTTCGTTTTAGGGTTACAAGCTTTTACAAGTTCACCACCTAGCGGCTTGTTTACATATTATATAAATAAACAAAAAGTGTGCGCTGCTGTTATAACAGCGCAGCATATAATAAGATATATAAGTTAAGATAGATATAAAATATAGAAATATAAGTAGCAATGACACTATTTATTAAATTAAAGGGTTAAAGTATTGGCAAAATGTTTTATAAATTCTAACTCTTCCTTACGCTCCTTAAAGGAAACGTAATCATGTGCCATTACTTGCAAGCAAGCTTGAAGATTCTTCCACTTTCGTTTCGGTTCATTCTTGACTGAACGCCCCAAACTAAACTCAGTGATCATCACTTCGTAATCAGCTTGCTCTTTCTGAAATTCTGTTAAAGCTGAATATAGGTAAGGATGATGCTTACCGACGACGTTTGCAAACCTATTATGCCAGGCTTCACTTAAGTTATTTGTTTTATGCGTCCCCGCTAGAGCAGCTTCGTGCTGGTTCCAAATTTCTGGTGGATATCTAGGTGGAACAGCACAAGTTTTAGCTGTTCATGGTTTGCCCAACACGTAGTTTGCTCCGAAATATTTGATCACGGGCCAAATTGTCTTGTAGATATCTTTCTTGATATCGTTAACAATCAATTTATAAACACGACGTACATCTGCAACTCGGACGAATGCCGAAGCCAGAAACATGTGCATCCGTGTATTCACATAATTATTCTGAGGATCGCAGTAGGATTTTGCCAAACCTTTCTCTTGTATCTTTTCATAAATATATTGTCCTAAATGAAAGAAGCAGGACACGAGAACGTCAGGGTGAATTTCCATACAAGCGTTGATAATCGATTTTTCAAAATCAGTCATGAACCTACGGGGACGACAGTTTTGTATCCCGTATTCGTCAGCGGCTGTTTCAACAGCTCGAAGCACATCTGCATATTGCCCAGTCTGTTTGGACGATAACAAAGCATAGACGAACGGCAGCGCAACAACCTCAATATCACCAGCCTCTTGTCTCTTTCGATCGATGGTGCTCACGATCAAAATACTTGCGTGAATAAATGTGGAGCGACCTAAGTAGTATTAATGAAAGATTCGTTATTAGCCTGATTGCGGGTATTCAAGAGAAAAACTTACTTCAAAAGTGCCGTCCAAAAACCAAACTTTACTCCGCGCTAGAACTTCTAAATTTTTACGCAAGGCAAAAACTAGAACCCTGTTATCTTCCGACTGACCAGTATCAAAAATTAAAAATTTTTCGTCAGATAGAGTTCTCTGGTATCGATCCGGAAGGGTGTCAAATTCATTTAAAGTTTTGGGCTTTGGTGTTGAATCATTCCGTCTTGTTCTGCGTATAATTTTTTTCAAATTTTTCTTTCAAAGGGAGCTGACTGAGCACGCCATCGGGCACTGAAGAAAGTTCTGTACGCAGTAATTGGGCCGGAGGTTGCTCTGGGTTCAGAAGCTTTTCTTTTCAAGCTCGTCTTTACTTTTTCAGCTTCGCAATCGTTGAAATTCGAGGGATGTGTGTGCCCCTTCTCTTTCAAGAGAACAAGCTGTTTTCCGGGTCCTAGGCTGTTAGTAAATTACTCTTGAAGTACACATCTTATCCCTGCGCAATTTGATGCACTCCCAGTGACATTTTTCCCCAATAATTTTAGAATGATAAAATTTAAAATTAAATAATTTTAGAAGATAAAATTGATAGCCGCGAACAATTAGTTTATTATTAACAATTTCAAGCTCTATTGCGAGGCTAAATAGCTGAACTTAGATGAGAGACTGACCAAGTGTCTCTTTGTCGGCTTTCTCAGCAGCTAGTGATAGTCAAACCATAATATTATTTTTTCGGCGATATTTTGATTATTTTGTTCGAAAATTTTATACAATCGGAAAAATGGCCGTCGGAATAACGGGATCGGAGGAACGGGCGGATACCTACAACTTTTGAACGCTGAATTATACCTCCCAGTCGTTATGGATCTTAAAAAGAAAAATACAGAATTCTTTACTTATCAGAGGAAGCAAGATAAACCTTACAAAGTCGTGCTTAGAAACATAAATCAATCTACTGATATTGCACTCCTTACAAAGAAAATAGAGGGTCTGGGTAAGTTCGACAAAGGAACGGTATCTTTGCCTCTTTTCTACGTAGATCTTGAACCCAGTTCAAACACAACAACATTTTCAAGACTACGCGTTTGTTCGAATAGGTGGTAAGTTTTGAGTAATCTTATAAAAAAGAGATATACCACAGTGCTATAATTGTCAGGCATTCGGTCAACAAAAAATATGGTAACAAAGTGTCGGTCTGCATACACCGCAAACCACGAAACCAAGGACTGCACCTTCAAGAATGAAATTAAAGAAGTGTTGTGTGCTAATTGTTGGAGAAATCACCGCACAAGCTAAAAAGGCTGCCTTGTGCCCAAAAAACTACAAAAAAGCTCCAGCTCTCAAGCCTAAGTTTCATCCATTTGAAAATTCAAATTTGAACGGGTCGACCTCTTAACCAAAAGCTCCTCCCTCCTTACAGGACTGAGCTACTGCATGTTGTTTCTAATGAAAAGGATTCAACTTGCAAAAAGAAGCTTCCGGAGACACTCAACGCCTACAACGATATTTTAATATCACTTTCTAACGCGTACCTCTGTCGCCTGACGGTGGAAAGCTGGATAAAGTCTCCCAAAAATTTAGTGAGGATGCTATGCTTGTTTTGAATTGGCTTGTTGTGCTCTGACTATTTCGGCTTCGAGTCTTAATGATATATCATTGATAGGCCTTCAATGTATGCCAGCATGGCTTCATGTGTACATCACGTGTCCTGACTGAGCGAGTATCTTAGTCATCAGGGTAGTCGTTTGAAATCAAAAGGTGTGACAAGATAGTTATTGGCCCATCTCAAGAGTCTGCGACCAAGTATTTAACCTCTAGGTAGCAATTGGAATTGGTGTGAGTCGTCGGCGTTTTGGTCCAAATAACACAGTTGTTGTAAAGGGACGCTCTCGATCCCGACAAACTCAAGGTCTGTCAACCTCTGCGAGATACAGGATTGGAGGTACAACAGGATACTAAGCTGTGGTTACGTGTGGCAGTACATGAAATTTCCGTGGATTTTCCTGGTGACAAGATTTGCAACGCAAAATCTGTCTGATGCATCTCCGGATGACTTGAAAGGTCTGATTTAGCGTGCTGCTGGGTTCAATCTTATCTGGCTGGACGTGCGCAGCAAGTAGTTGGACCTCGCGGTGAGAAATCTGTGACCTTGCCATTGACGGTGGGTGTCCTGCCAGGCATCGTCTTGGGACCATTGCTCCACGAGTTGTTTGTCAACGACATCCCTCATGTCCTGAAAAACTGCAGGCATTACATTTACGCAGACGACACTACCATCTACGTCGATAGACCATTCACTGATGTGCAAAGGCTGACAATTTTGCTGTCAGAGGACTTAGATCGACTTGCGGCGTGGGCGGCAGACTCTGACTTGATCGTCAACCCGGACAAGATCAAGGCTATATGGCTGGGGACACGATGATACGTGTCTCATCTCCAGGCTTGCGATGTGATTCCTTCTGTCATCGAAGGAAGTCCTGTCCAGGTGGTCGACCGGCCGAAGTTGCTTGGAGTCACCCCGAAAGGCAAGCTCACCTTGAGAGACCATACCTCTGAAGGTAGAAGGTATGCTAGTCTTAACACTAGTGTGTCCCAAATGTGGACTATTGTGCTGCACTGTTCTTGTGATGCACAAATGCTGCTGTACGATTCTTTAATGGCCTCAAGAAATGGGAATATACAACGCCACAATATGTGAAATATAAAATCCTGCCATACGAGAAAAAAATCCAGTGTGCTTGTCTTGGCCTGCTTGCGTCTGTGCTGCGCAATAGAAAGCCTGAATACTGTTCATCGAAGTTTAAGTTTTACGAGGCTACTGCAAACCACAGCTCTAGAAGGGATGAGCTGAGCTGGTCATTATCAAGACCAATACGGACTATGACGGAAACTTCTGCGACAGAATCTGCTGGAAGCCTAATCTATCTTGTTTATCTTTTTGTTTTACTGAAACGAAACTACATAATTCGAAGTTCTGGGGACTGCTATTCAATTTAGAATTATGTAATAACTCGAATTATTTAGCAGCCATATAGGCTAATTCGAATTTTGTCGAGTAGTATTATTCCATATTCCCTTTGGATCGTGTGGTATTTTTTAACATGTTTTATATGGCACAGGACAGCGACAAGAGGATCACTTCGATTATGCGATAATTCGAATTATGTGATTTACACTGTATTTCTTTTCTTTTTTTGTCTAACATGTGTGATGTATTATGCTACTGGTTTTGGCTAAGCTATGTCAGCTTTTCTTACCTAAATAGTTGTAATGAGCCAAGAAAGATTTCTGTTTTTGGCAACTCAATCACAATAAAATGCAAATTCTAATTCTAATTCTTAAATTTAATAACCGCTTTGCTAGGCAATATTAATGATACTTCAATCAACAAAAATGGAGCTTAAAATTGCCTTTTGGAACTGTAATAGATGAACGCCAAAACAGAGAGTCTTTGAACTACAGTCATTCCTAATCATCAATAGTGTTCATATCATCTTTCTCTCAGAGCCACACTTTACTTTAAAAAATTTTCACGCGATACACAATTGCAGTTTTTGGCCGTAATCATCCTGACAATAAAGGTCCATGGTAGCTCAGCTATTCTGATAAAATCTAGCATAAAAACTAACGGAATACCAATTTCTGTGTGAACTACCTAAAGGCTACTACCGTTTTCACCGAAAACATACATGGCAAAATCTTCTTCTCAGCAGTGCATTTTCAACTTAAACACCGAATTTTACATGAAAGGTACTATTCGCTATCTGCATAACTGCTGGTGCCGCGGTGTGTCAGAAAAAAGCGTTTTTGGGAGAGAGCAGTCATATCTCGTACATAGATAAAAAACTTTTCCCCTCATATCTTGGTTAATATGCAAGATACTAGAAAAATAACTACACTAATGAATTCCCCGTAAAATTTTACATTTAATCGCAGTATCAATTTAAAAAGTTTCAGTGTAAAACTGTTCAAAATAACGCAAAAAAAAAGAAAAATTTGTGTCGAGATAACATTTTCACGAAAATCACTTGCTGCGGTCGATGGGATCACATGCAGGCTTGACCGGAATTTCAAACTCATAAAAATTGTAACATTTAAGATAAATAAATTATTATTTCAGAATTTCATGCTTTTTTACACTTTTTTACTTTTTATTACAGTTCACAACATTATTATGTACTTTATTTTTAAAAAAATTCCCGCTGGGGACATTACTTATTTACCGAAATAATCGCGAAAAATGTGTGACGGTGTACTGTTTTTCGTTCATATCTTGACAAAAATACAAAATTTTGAAATAATAATGGACCCATAAGATTCCTCGTCAAATTTTACTGTAAGAATGATAATCCACTCAAAAACCATCTGTGTAAAATTATTTACAAATTCGTGTGGAACAATAGCGCGGTGACTGTGAAACGGGTCTCACTTCACCGCGACATGATTTTTGTATCTTGAATCAATACTGTCAATAATTTTACACTCATACTTTTCGAGTTGACAATTATCATCGAAGTAAAATTTGACTAGGAATCTAATGGTGCCATTATTTTTCCGAAAGTTTGGATATTAGCAGAAATATGTTTGAAAAACAGTAGAACTTCTTATAAGCTTATGCTTTACAGTCTCCAAAAAATGATGCTATTGCCGCTAGGGGGAGCTTTGGTCGATTCGCGCTTCCCCACCTGGACTGACGCTGGTGTGGTGGGTGGTTATTTCAACGCCAAGCGCCCTTGGTGGGGCTCTAGACTTCAGGTCCCTAACCCTACTGTCACAACCTCTATTCTGCCACTATAGATAGAAAATACTCCACAGTATCCACAGCAGAGCCTACCTACTGGCCTACTGATAGGATTATAACCCCAGATCTAATCGATTTCACTGTTATTTTGGTCTTGAATCCCAATGATTTCAATGCGAGCAGTTGCTTCGACCTTTCTTCAGACCATTTTCCAGTGCTAATTCATATCTCTTGTCCATTACTCCATAACTACGCCATCACCTAATTTCAATAAACTTACAAACCGGTCAACTTACAGGAAACATTTAAATAGCTCAATTAATTGCAATATCCCTCTTAAAATCTACAGAGGTATAGATACTGCAATGAATAATTATTCTCAATTGCCCAACTAAGTATTATGTATAGTTGTAAAATTTATCAAATATTGATCTTGACGGGCTTATAAAAATTTTCATTAACCCGACGTTTCGGACCGTCTCCCAGTTCCTCTTTAGGTAAGCACTAGACAAACTGTACTGTACACTACACTACAGTCAGAGCCTACTGATTCCAATGATCAGTAGAAGGACCAGGAAAGGGTCCGAAACGTCGTTTTAATAGAAATTTTCAACACCAATCAAATGTTTTTGATTTGTTTCAAAATATTTTATAAGCCATCAAGATCAATATTTGACAAGTTTTACATGTATACATGGATACCTGTCCATTCTTATTAATGCTTACTATCGCCTGTGTAACTTTCCCAATGCATGGAAAAAACCCAGCTAATTGTAATTCCAACACCAGGAAAGGACCCAATAAAGGTAAATAAATGTTGCCAGTATTCTCCAAAATCTCTGGAAAAATAATCCAAACAAAATTAAATCAAATAATCACAGTCAAGTCTTTTATTCCGGAACACCAGTTTGGATTAACGAGTGAACACACTACCACGGAGTAGGTGAATAGACTTACAGCTGAGATCGGAATCGCTTTTGAAAAGAAGTTCTACTGCAATGCGGTATTTTTTCTCTCTATTGCTCTTTCCTGAGAAGGCCTAGAGGAGGCTATAAAGCACGTACGCAGGAGAGAGTTTATTACCCCCTACCCACTGTATCGCATTTGCCCAGGCCTGAGGACCTGTGTGGCAAGGGAAACCTGGGAGTCTACGTAGTGCTTATGCACTGAGGGTACACCCTCTTCCTCCATCTTCCACGAAAACCCTGCCCCAAGACAACCGTAGCACATTAAGTTCTCATACCACTGAATGACAATCGAAAAAATCTGAGTGCCTTCACTAGGATTCGAACCCATGGCCCCTCGAACGGACGTTGTTTCGATGCCTAGCACGCGCACCGATTTTTGGACATAATTCAGGCCTTCGACAGGGTTTGGTGAGAAGTCCTGATCTACATGCTAAAGACCCTCCTGCCTATAAAATGGAGCAGATACGCGGGGGTTCGTTCCGCAAAAGTACCGTGAATAATAAGACCTTGCTCTTATGGAAAATGGCGGGTTACGTTTATCAATATCGATAAACATGGTACATTTAGACAGTGCATTAAAGAATTTGTGCGGATATAAAGCATTTGAAAAACGAAAAACATATATTGTACATGAGAGTAAAACTCGTGAAATTTTAACATTTTGCTATGAAAATAGTTTTTTTTCAGAGCACACTTATTAAACTTTTTTTAAGGACTTACAAGTGATTTAGAAACATGAAAAAAGTAGTGTCCATCAAATTCAGGCAAGGCCATCGAATATTTAAAAATAGTACATGTTAAAGCTTAAGCTGATGAAACATATTTTTAAGACAATATGTACTGCTGAATTTGGTTAAAATATTAATTTTGAGATATTTAAAAGAAGCACTCAGCACTATTTTTTACGAAATGTTAAAAAACTAGAATGGACATACGTATGAATTATACTATTGGGTCAAAATAATACTTTTTTACAAAACCATGTGCACGTATGTCACCGATTTTGACGCGCTTTTGGTATGTCATAGTACATGGAAAAAAAGTGCCAAAACCAAAAATTTTGGACCCCCTACCCCACTTCCGAAATAAACGTCTATTTCTATTTAATTTATTCTGAAGCCCTGAAGAAATCAAAAATCTGATAAAATTCATAAAAATACTTTCCAATATTCCAAACAATCTTGAAATTTTTCAGATTTTTTGAGTGTTTCAGGCCTCAGATAAAATCATTAAAATTCTGAAAATCGAGATACGGCGATATGAGCCGATCTAGAATTGGAAATTTTTTCAGTTTTTTATTGTATTCAAAAACATATAAGCCTAATTTTTTCAGATACCTAACACACCTTTTGAAGTCAAAAACACTTGTTTAACGAAAATAATTTTTTAGGGCGATACGGAGCCTCGAAAAATCTGGAAAATTATTTTCTGGTTTTTTTTCAAAAATATATCACTTAAAATTTTTCAGATTTTTTAATTGAAGGTGACAGCTTCAAAAGCCAAAAAGTGCTATTTTTAACAAAAAAGCTTCCTAGAACCCGATGGATTCGATAAAAAATTTGAAATTTTTTATTTGAATTCCTGTCACATTTTAATAAATTTTGACAATTTAAAGTTTTCAATTGAAGACTTCTAGCTCAATCTAGAGCATCATAAAGATCAATACAAAACCAAAGACGTTTCTGAAGACATTCAGCAATGATAAAACTATTTTTCGAGGCTCCGTATCGCCCTAAAAAAATTATTTTCGTTAAAAAAAGCGGTTTTTGGTTTCAAAAGGTGTGTTAGGTAATCTGAAAAAAATCTGAAAAAATTGAGGTTATGTTTTTTCAATGCGATAAAAAACCGAAAAAATTACCGAGTTCTAGATCGGCTCATATCGCCGTATCTCGATTTTCAGAATTTTTAATGATTTATCTGGAGGCCTGAAGCACTCAAAATTTGACAATTTCAAGGTTGTTTGGAATATTGGAAAGTATCTTTATAAATTTTCTCAGATTTTTTAATTACTTCAGGGCTTCAGAATAAATATAAATAGAAAATAGACGTTTTTACCGGAAATGGGGAGTAGGGGGTCCAAAATTTTGGTTTTGGCACTTTTTTTTCATGTTCTATACCATACCAAAAGCGCGTCAAAATCGGTGACATACGCGCGCATGGTTTTGTAAAAAAGTATTATTTTGACGCTATATATTAGTGATGTATAAATTAAACCTTTTAATTAGCATTGGGCGTTGTACATAACTTTTTTTAATCAAATTTAATATAAATAATATCTTAATCGATGAAGCTCAACAAATTTTTGATCCGCGGATAACGAAATTCGCGGATAAAAAATCTGCGTATAGAAATTTAAATAGAATAAAGGAGAGTGATATTCATTCGTAGGGCCAAGGTAGTGTATTATACGTTTTTATGTTAGTTTGTTTTTAGCAGAAGTTTTCCCCACGATTTTATGGGAAGAGCTGTGCGAGGAATCAAACCTTTCAAAACAGAGTTTCAAATAAAAGATAATAATTTTAATAAAGACGTTCTTAGGCACATAAAAGAGATACAGACCAAAACAGCCCACGTTTATGAATATTCTTTATTTATCACATTTTTAAACCTAAAGAGGAAATCAAACTTATCATTAAATCGTCATTTCTTTATAACACCCCTGCTGAAAAAAATTACCTGGAAAATCAGCCGAAAAATCAGCTGAAAAATCACGCAAATGTCAGCTGATTTTTTGAAAATTGGAAAACGCTCATAGATGACATCACTGCAGCCATTTCGAAACAAAATAAGATTTTATATTTTTTATGTTAT